>RJWM01028975.1:0-24987 GCA_004363535.1 Dasyprocta punctata | reverse complement strand
AAAAAAAAAAAAAAAAAAAAAAAAAAAAAAAAAAAAAAAAAAAAAAGAAAACCTCAAACTATTACCTGTATCTAAAAATAAATGAAAATAAAATTTACTGAATATGAATTAGGGACTTGGCAAAATTCAATTCATTTCTGCTTTTCATCCTTGGGAAATCTTAATCTAGTCTACAAAATATATGCAGTCAGTCTCTTCCCACCAAATGCATGAGTTACTTTTCTATTTGTGATCTCTTGTTATCAATCTTGGAGGCTTATATGGTGCTCTTTTTTTTTTTAAATGAAAAAAGAACAAAAGCGATGATACAGAATTTCACAACAACATATTAGGAGGTTAACAATGGTTAATATATTTGCCTATTGTTATCTTCAAACTAGTTGCTCAGATTACAAGATATTGTGCTCTTTTGTTATCTTTATTCAGCATTACATTGGATGATCATATCAGTTGGGTTAGCATATAATAGTACTGTAACTAGTATTTAGGACCTAATACTGAAAGAAACTAAGTAGTGCTCAAAATATCAAATATCTCATGTTACCAATATATTTGGAAGATTATTTTGTTGCATTCAAGGTCATAAACCCTTAAGTCTCCCTTAAAATTATTTTTATTTTCTGATAGATATTTTCTTTTCTTTCCTCACTTAAGAAACACCCTCTCCTTCCAGTAAAAGCCCCTAAAAATATAACTTTGTGGTATATATGTGGTTTCTGCTCATTTCTATAATCTTAATTCACTAGCAATAGTGGTGTGTAATCTGATCAAATTATAGAAATGTAGAGAAAGATTAAAGTAGATGTAAAACTATTTAAAAATATTACTCTGAAAATGAAATCTGCTTTTGTACCTCCTTTAGTTTCATTGAATGATAACTGAAATTTACCTACACATACTCTGTATACATGAGAATAATTATTCTTACTATTAGGATTGCTAAGTATCATTTAATATGTTTCCATTCTTTTTCCTCACAATGCATAGAAGTACATAAATTTTTGTCTGATATTCCAAGCTTTCAGGAAACCCAACAATGTGGACATCTTTCAGTCTGTGGTACGTTGGGAAGAACTAGAAACAGCCTAATTGGAAGTATAGAGAATGCTATAATATACAAGAAAATTAAAACATGAAAAGAATAATTGTGTTGACCTTAGCTAAATAGGAATTCAGAAGTGCTGGCTTTATATAAGATGAGAATTCAAACCAATTCTTATTAAATTCTAACGGGCAATAGGAATCTAACAAGAAGTAATTGGGAAACATCCAGGGAGCTGACATCAAAGAAAGCTCTGTGATGTCTCACAAAGGATGTTTAATTAATTGTGAGTAAGTTAAAATATTCTGTATTTCCTGCATTTCAGGTTACCTGAATGATTGAAAGACTCTAAGTTATGAAACAGATAAATTCGATTGGGGGAAGAGCTCTATCTCATGTGCTATAGGCACTGCATTAACCTGCGTATATATTTTTTCATCTACTCACTGGAACATTTAATATCCAGTTTAAATAATGAGAAAAGTAAATTTATATTGGATATTTAAAGAGAAAACTTGCATTCAGACCTGAAGGGAAGTGTAATGTGAACTCAGTTTGCTGAGAAAATTTGAAATAAGCAGATACTTAAAGACACATTAACTTGCAATTACCATCTACATTATTTGTTTGCCCAGATGACTAGAGGTTGAATTCACTCTGCATACATAAATCATTTAGTTTTTTAAAAAGTAGAACAGTAGAACAGAGAGGCTAAAAAAGGTTTACAACACACTGCATATTAAAAAAAGAGCAGAGTAATCTAGCATCAAATTAAGAAACAGTATTTCTGAGTCCTAAGAAGTCTCTTTCAATGTTTGCCTTCAATCACAATCTCTCCAAAGATAGCCATACTCTTAGTCTATAAAACTTTGGATTTCTGCTATATATATATATATGAACATGGTATATATATATATATATATATATATATATATATATAAACATGGTATAAACCCCTTCCTGTCTCCTTACACTCAATATTATGTTCATGTATTCAGCATTATTATTATGTACCTAATAGTAGTTTATTCTTTCCTGTTTTATGGTATTCTGTCACATAAACATTCTTCATATATTTTATCTTTTATATGGTGCATAGACACTTAGTATTTATATAGCTTGTATTTTATGCTAACTATAAATAATGTACACAAAATTCACATCTTTGGGTGACCACACATACGCATTTCTATTCCACATGCACTAAGAACTGTAATTGCTGGATCACAGGCGATAATTTTATTAAGCTTTAATCAACTGTGTTAGACAAACTTTTCAATGGTTTTTGTGCTCTAGTTTATGTTAGCTTCAGATGATATGCCTCTTCACCAACAGTTGGCATTTTTTCCTTCCATTTTCAGTGCTCTGTTCATTGTATGTTGGTATTTTACATTTTATTGACTTATCAAACATTCCTTTTAACGAAATAGTCTATGCTAGTCTTCCACGTGCGTGCATAGTTTTCTTCTGTTTATTTGTTTGTTTATAAAGGATATTTATATGTTATATGGAGAATAATCACTTTTAGAATGATGTAGTGATATCCATTTATCTAATTTATCTGTCACCTATCTTTCTATGACTGAATTTAAAATTTATGTATTTTCTTAAGCACTTCTGTTTTATGCATCTATAATCATGATGAATGTCATTTCTAATTTTGCATTCTTTCAGATCAACTGCTAGTCTTCAAATCCAGGCAATTTTTCCTCACAAAAAGAGAATATTTAAGCTCTGAAAATAGTCTAGGTGTATCAACAGGCAAATGGATAAAAGAAATGTATGTATATAAACAATCAGAAACTATTGAGTCATAAGGGTTTAAAATGGCGTTTTCAGGAAAATAGATTGAAGTAGAGAACATAATTTAAAGTAGAACAAGTCAGACAAGAAAGGTAAGTATCACATGGATTCCTTAATATAAAAAAACCTAACACATAAACACCTAAGAGTGAAATATAGAAGGTAGGAAATGAAAACAAAGACTTGTGAAAGACAGGGAAGCTTGTCAGAGTGAGTGAAAGGAGGATTAAACTATCAAAAATGATCAATATATACTAAGTGTACCAATTCTACAAAACAAGTGAAACTATTACGTGTTACAAATACAGAGTAATAGAAAGTAAATAAAACAATAAATAAATAAAAATGAAAACCACTAATTCTAAACACTTCAAAGCTTCATAAAGATCAGTGTTATTTCTTCTGTAGACATTTGGAAGAATTCACCAGTGAAACAGTTTTAATCTCATGATTTCTTTGAGAAAAAAATTTGAAAAACAATTTCTCAAATAGATAAATAACTGGTAAGGTTTTAAAAATACTTACCATTTTTATTAATCTGGAAATTTGCCTGTTTCATTTCAGTGGCCAAATGCATTGGGATAAATTCATTTCAATATTATCATGATGCTTCTAGGATCTTTAGTAAGATCACCTTTTTCATTTCTGTTGATAATTCATTTTTTATAATTTGTGACAAATATTGCTTAATGTTGATATATTGACTTAATTGACTATAACTGACTTAATTGCATGTCTGTTTAATATGTTATTGACTTTCATACTGTTATTGTTAATCGTATCTGTTTACATTGATTATGTTTACTTGTTCACTATGGTATGCTTGTGAACTAGAATGTGATGACATAATACACTGACCTGTTGCTTCCTTCCCCACACAACCCTGTGTTTCTCACTTATCCCTATATCCTTCATATTTAGTAAGACAATATTGAGATTGTCTTTAAACAGAATTTTATTATTATTTTAAAATTAATTTACCATGGATACATGTTTGCTAATTATTTGTTTTGGTCTTTATTAGAAAGATAGCATTATGTAATCTTTTGAGATTTAGTTAATTCAAAATATTGTTATGCCAAAGTCCTTCTGGAATATTTCATTTTTTAAATTATTACAAACATCTCTATGAGAACATTTTAAATTCTACATCACTTGCAGATGTACAAAAATTTCTCCTTTAATATACCTAAGAAGGAAATGCTAACGGTGTAGGCTATGTGAATTTTGCGCTTCACAAGAAAATATCGAATTATTTCCTATACAAAATAATTTAATTCATGTACATGCAACTTATGATATATAAGAGATCACTTTATGTAGGGTCTTTAACATCTGATGTTGTCCAACTTCGTAATTTTTACCAATAAAAATGTGCATAATAAAATGTACTTCAAAGGATTGTTTACTGTGGCCTTCATTTGTACCATCCAAGTTAATTACAAGATTTTCAAGCTCAAACTGGTCTTTTTATTTTCTTTTCACAGATGATTAAATACTTCCTCAAAGTAAATCAAGGATGCTTAAAAGAGACAAATCTCACACATGATCACTTTATTTTTTAAATGAATATGAATCAATTTTGACTACCATTAGTCGGGGCTGAGCTTTGGCATTATTACATGAGTCCAGTGGGCAATATGGTAAAGGCAGGTAGACTCGAAGGGTGAGAGAAGGGCAAGGGTTGCCAGGTTGGCCAAGCAGGTCTTTTCTGCAGGTGTTGGTGTTGATCGAGCTGCTGTAAGCTGTTTTTTTCTGATGGCAGAAAGTGGAGTGTGAGACAGGATGTAAAATGACCTCAACTAATGGTAAAGTGACCCTAGGTGAAAAGGTAACCACAAACTAACCATAAAGCAGTATTTGGGGACATTCTACTCCATGGGCCATGCTCCCTGACAGCCTAGAGTGTCTTTGGGGTGACCTGTCCTCATTATCATATACTTAAGCCCTCACACATAGGCACTGAATATTATTAATTACTGATGGGACAGGAAAATGCATACGCACTTCAAAATTGAAAGGAGGGCAACTTTGAATCATGAATATGTAAGAGCAGGATGGGAAATATGCACAGTCAGGAAGTATAAAAAAGTAAAAGAAACTAGAGCAAAGAAACTCTTCCTTGATCACAATTTTGTCAGAACCCAGCTTGCCTGTGGGCCCTATCACACTTTAAAATAAATTCTTTCACTTTGAAACCAAATACTTCCTGGTGCATGGTCGCTCATCTTTCCTGAGAGTTGGTGAATTCTCCTCAGATCACCAAGATCCAGGAAAGGCCAGGTGACAGGCAGTATAAAGTGAATTATGTCACTTAAATTTTACAAATCATATTTTCACCCTTACTACACTTACCAACCTTTTGTCCAAAGAGCAACACGAAGGAGCCACATTGGACAGAGTATTTTATTAACTCGTCCAAAATTACCTAATTTTGATGTAGTGAAATGATTTGATCTCATACAGTTTATATGATATTTCTCTGAAATTTAAAAATGGAATCCTTTACCTCTTTTAGCAGCACAGAGATGCAAATTTCTAAACAAGAATTTACTTTTCACTCTTCAAATTGCCAACTGCCAAAATGGTACCTTGAGCTCTTTTGACTTGCTGGGATATTTGATTTAAATACAGGTGGTACTCAGCAAGTACCTGGCTAATCTCTCCAAAGTTGCTTATTTAAATAGAAATTTGTCTTATAAAAAATAAAATTAGGGAAAATTGAACATTTCAAACAATCCCACAGAAGAAAAATCTTGGAAAAAATATTCTATGAAGGGTATAATATGCCTGTAGTTTATTTATTCTTTTATATTTATTCCTTTTATTTTATTTATTTATTTATTTATTTATTTATTTATTTATTTATTTATTTTGGTACTGGAGATCAAACTCACAACCTCATGCCTGCCAGGCAGACTTTTAAGCTGCTAAGCTAAATCCCTGACCCTTTATTCTTTTGTTGGATAAAATCTTGCTATGTAGTTCAGACAGGCCTAGACTATGTAACCCAGGATGGCCTCAAACTCACAGAAATCCTTCTGCCTCAGTCTCCCTAGTGCCTGGATTAAAGGCGGGCACCACCACAGCCAGCTCAATATGCCTATCATTTTATTTTTATTTGTTTATTCTCAGGATGTTAGGTCTAGCATGAAAGAAATTTGACTTTCGTTCCACTAGCCAACTCTACATTGGAATATTGGTTTGAGACTTTCAGGAGTTTAATTTGTTCTGCTTTTCCAGTAATGGATCAATAGTTCCCTAGAAGAATTATAAAATGTATTGTTTTAGAAAAATAATATCTTGAGGCCCAGTTTAATTTTGTTCTCATAGGCTTAAGCTATGAATGGAAAATTCATGATTATTTTAATTCCAAGGATCTGTTATTATAGGAATGAATAATGAACATGAAATTTTGTTCATTTATTACTTCTTTCAGAAACCACAGACACTTTTCAAATGATTTCATAGAACATCAAATTGAAACAAAGTTGGAGCAAGTCATCAGTGGACTGAAACCTTTACAGTCTGTAAACTACAGTAAACCTTTCCTCATTTAACTTTGGTTGCTAGGTATTCCATCTTAGCAACAAGAAGAGTAACAAAGACAAGCTCATTTTTTTAAAAGAGAAAAAAATAAAAATAAATGTTTCAAAACAGAGTAGTTGGAGAATGTCAACAATAAACAAATTGCATATTTTTATCTCCATAGTAGTTACTGAGTGCACAAGAAACAATATTAGCTAAAACATTTCCTTTCAAAGAACTAAGAGAAACTAGCTCTGTAACAATGCTAACTCTCCTGTATATATGTATATATTTTTTCTTTTTTCTTCATTCCTTTCTGCATTCCCACATACCAGTTTCTCTTTTCTATTGAACAGCTTCTTCCCTATTTACATTATCTATTGTACATTTTGGGTCTTGTTTACTTGTTCAGTTTCTCACACTAGTGAGACAATACAATGTTTACACATGTGGATCTGATTTATTTCTCTTATGAATATGATCTTGAGTTGCATCCAATTACCAAGAGATATTTCAAGTTTATCCTTCTTTATGGCTGAGTAGTGCTCCACTGTATTGACAAGCACATCTTTTTTATCCATTCCTTGGTTGACAGCTATTTGGATTGTTTCCAAGATTTAGCTATTATAAATTGTGCTGCTATAAGTATGGGTGCATATATATTCCTGTGGTATGCCATTTTTAGTTCTTCTAGGGAGATACTCAGTAGAAGAATATCTGGGTTGAATGGGACCTCTAATCCAAGTTTTATTTTTAAGTAATCTCTATGCTGATTTCCAGAGTGGGTGAAGCAGTCTATACTGGCACCAACAGTAGCGAAGTATTCCTTCTTTACCCACAACATTTCCAGTATTTGTTACTGGTTATTTCATAACAATTCCATTTTTTTATGGAGTAAGATGGAAGCTCAACATTGTTTTTAATTTGCATCTCTTGAAAGACCAATGATTTTGAAGATTTTTTCATATATTTATTTGGTGTTTGTATTTCTTCATCTGAGAAGAGCATATCCATCTCAGATGCCCATCTTTGCATTGGGATTTTGGCTATATTTTTTCCCCACACAATTGGCTGTCTTTTCACTTTGTTGGTGATTTTTTTGTTGTGCAAAAGCTTTTTAATGAGGTGAACTCTCATTTGTTGATACTTCGTTGTATTTCCAGTGTGGTCTAGGGTTTGTTCATGAAGTCTGTGCCTAGACCTACGTCTTCAAGATTTCTACCTGTTTTCTTTTCCAGTATATTTAGTGTTTCTGTTTTAATATTTATATCTTCAGTTCATCTTGACTTTAGTTTAGTGCATGGTGATAGACATAGGTCCAATTTTAGACTTCAGCATATGGAAAGCTAGTTTTTTTAAAGCACCATTTATTAAAAAGACTATCTTCCTGCAGTAAACACGTTTAGCTCCTTTGTCAAAGATAAGGTGGTTTTGTGTGTTTGTAGTTGCATCTGTATCTTCTGTTTCACTGATCCTCAGAGATGTTTTGTTTTTGTTTTGTCAATATCCTGCTGATTTTATCACAGTAGCTTTGTAGTATGTTTTCAGGTCAGAGGTTAGGATGCCCCCTTACTTGCCTTTGTTGCCCAGATTTGCTTTTGCTATTCTAGGTCACTTCTGGTTCCAAATGAATTTTAGGAATGTTTTATCTAGTTCTGTGTGGTATGCTAATGATATTTTAATGGGAATTGTACTAAATCTCTATAACTGTTATGGGAGTATGGCCATTTTCACTATGTTAGTTCTTCTTATCCATGAGCAAGAGCTATCTTTCCATTTTCTGATGTCCTTTCCGATCTTCTTTTTCAGAGTACTATAATTTTCAATGTATAGATATTTTACTTTGCTTGTTAGATTAATTCCTAAATATTTCTTTTTTTTCTTTGATACTATTGTAAAGGGTGTGGTTTCCCTAATTTCTCTCTTAGTGAATTTATTATTTGTGTACAGGGACGCTATTGATTTTTGAGTGTAGACTTGGTACCTAGCTACACTTCTGAATTTGGATATTAAATCTATAAGATTTTTGGTGGACTTTTTGGGGTCTTATCCATAGAGTGACTCTGTAAATAAGGTATATTACATCTTTAAATTTTCATATGTTGAAGCATCTCTAAATCCTGGAGATGAATGCTAATTGGTCAGGGTGTATAGTCTTCTTGAAGATTTGCTGCATTCTGTTTACCAGTGTCTTATTGAGGATTTTTGCATCTATGTTCATTATTGAGAATGACCTTTAGTTTACTTTTTGGTTCTGTTCTTCTCTGGTTTTAGAATCACGCATGATTTTGGAAGTACTGCTTCCTTTCAATTTCCTTAAAGAGTTTCAGTATTAGTGCCATTAGTTCTTCTCTAAATTTCTTACAGAATTCAGCAGTGAATTCATCAGGGCATGGGCTTTTCTGGTTGGTAAATTTTTAATTACATTTTTAACTTCATTAGCCGATAACATGCTACTCAGAAATTTTATATCTTCTTGATTTTGTTTTGGCAATTGATTGTGTCTAGGAATCTGTCCATTTCTTCTGTCTTTTCCATTTTATTAGAATGTAGGTTCTCAAGTAGGTATTAATGTTCTCTTGGATTTCTGTGGGATCTGTTATGAATTTCCACTTTTCCTCCCCAATTGCTTGAATTTCTGATTTTCTTTCCTCTTTTTGCTTAGGTTAGCTAATGGTTTATCAATTTTATTTATTCTTTTAAAGAAACAAGTTTTCATTTAATTGATTCTTTGTATTGTTTTCTTAGTCTCAGTTGCATTAACTTCTGCTCTTTATAATTTTCTTTCTTGTACAAGTTTTGTGTTTGACTTGTTCATATTTTTCTAGAAGTTTGAGGTTCAACATTAGGTTGCTTATTTGAGATCATTCTGTTTTCCTGATGCAAGAGTTCATTGCTATAAATTTCCCTCATAAGACTGCTTTCATTGCATCTCATAAGTACTGGCATGTGTTATCGGTACTATCATTGAATTGTTCTCAATGTTTAATTTCATCTTTCAATTCCTCCATGACTCATTGGTTGTTCAGAAGGGTGCAGACTCCAGGAAGAGAAAGAGATGTGCCTCCTGAGAAACCACCATGTTGGGCAGGGAGGCTCCAACCAGAAGACAACTAGTCTGCCTTCCTGGTGAGTGCATGCAACCAGCACAGACTCCAGGAAGAGAAAGAGATGTGCCTCCCATAGGCCTACCGGCACACAGGGTAAGAATCAAGGACATCCACCCTCTCCCTCATAAGCAACCTGCTGGTTTGGAGGGCTGGCTAAGTTGATAGCAACTATGGTACATAAAGCAACTGAATGTTTATATTGTTCAGTTGATTTTGCAGGCCTAGAGCCGGCAGTCTGAGCATGTCTTGGGGGTGATGACAGTATGTAATGCAGCAAATATGGGGGATTCTCTTGTGTCTTGTCTTTGAGGCCCAATATTGTTCTCATTGTTTTGCTTTATTCTGATTAATTTTTTTTATTTATTTCATATTCTGCTTTTATTGATTTTATTGTGTTTTCTTTTTGGTTTGATTTTACTATACCTGATGAAATAGTCAACTATTCTGAAAATAACAAGATATACTATAGTAGCTATTGCTTTCCTAGTATCTTTCTTTGAAGTTCTGTACCAGTTCTACTGCTTTGTTTTGATTGACTTTGTTCTGTTGGACTTTACTATCTTTAAAATAAAAAAGTATTAAATTTTGATGTGCTTATGTAATTTTCATGATTTCTTTTGTCATTGATTTCTAGTTTAATTGTGCTATGATCAGATAGTATGCATAGGATAATTTCTATCCCTGTACATTTACTTAAACGTATTTTGTAAGCTTCTATGTGGTCTACTTTGGAGAATTTTTCATTTGCAACTGAAATGTGTATTCTGATGTTTTGGAGCTGACTACTCTGTAGACATCTACCAAGTCCATTTTTTGGCAGGCTTGATTTAATTCTGATACTTCTCTGTTGATTTTGTGTGTGTGTGTGTGTGTGTGTGTGTGTGTGTGTGTATAGTTGATTTATTTGTGAGAGTATTAAGTTCCCTCATAATAATTGTTAGTGCTATTTGGTTTTCCATGTCTATTAATACTTGTTTTATGTAGTTGAGTGCACTGGTGTTTGAGGCATATATATTCAAGATTGCTATCTCTCCTTCTTGGAGTTTTCCCTTAACAAGTATGTAGTGATCTTCTTTGTCACTTTGGATCAGTTTTGGCTTAAAGTTTACATTGTCTGAAAATTCCTATGCCATGGAGAATTTTCCATTTTTTGATTTTTAGTCTGCAAATTTATTTTTGGGTTAAATGTTTTTCATGAATGCAACATATTGTTGTTTCTTGTTTCTTGATCCATTCTGCCAATCCATTTCTTTTGATTGTTGAGTTCAGACTATTTACATAGATGTCTGTAACTGATATGTATTGGTTTATCTTTTTCGTGTTATTTTCCAGTTGTTTGTTCTTTGACTTTCTCTGTTTGTTTGCCCTGTCTGATGGCTTCTTTCTATTGGTGTTTATGTGTTTGTGGTCTTTGTTATCTCTTCCCAATATATCCTTCAGAGCATTCTGTAGAGCTGGCTCGTTGCTCATAAATTTGCTATGGAAATAACCTTATTTTGCCACTGATTTCAAAAGATAGTTTTGTGGGGTACATCAATCTGGGTTGAAGACTGTTTTTTTAGGGCTTGCAATACCTCACTACAAGATATCCTTGATTTGAGGGTTTGTGTTGAGAAATCTGCTGTGATCCTGATGGATTTTCCTTTTTAGGCAATTTGTTTTCTTTCTCTAGTTGCCTCTAATACTCTGTTTTTGTGCTGAATTTCCGAAATCATAATTATTATGTGCCTTGGTGTAAACTTATTTTGGTCATGGCTATTTGGAGTTCCATATGCTTCATTTATTTGCATGTTAAATTATTTATCCATGTTTGGGAAGTTTTCTGCCACTATTTCTTTGAAGAAGTGTTCTTTTTTGTGTGTGTGTGCACTGTCCCTGGCTTGCTCACTAACTTCAGTCAACTTTTTGGTCTTCTTTGCTTCAGCTTGTAGCTGTTGGGTTGGTTTTTCATTGTTCTCTTGCTATTTTTTAAGATAGCTTTCTTTTCATGGTTGCTAGTTGTAATCCTATCTTCTAGATCTGATGTTCTATCCTCACCTTCATTAAATCTGTTATGTACACTTTCAATGGTGTTTTTAATCTCCTGGACTTCCATTTGTATCTGTTTCATGGATTCTATTTCTTTCCTATGCTGGACATTCGTGGTTTTCTTTGTTTTACTGAGCTCTGTTTTATCTCTCTCTGCTTTAATGTCACTTATTTTTACCAATATTTAATTTTGCATCTTAGCGATTATTTTTTTCTATAGTCTCTTCCTTTTGTTTTTTCACTTCTGTTGCTATCATTTCAGCAATTACCAGTGGTTGGTTTCTGATTTCTTTTATCTTATTGTGCTCTAGACTTGTCTTGGGTGGGCTGGGGGTCTGGGGCTACATTTTGATTCTATCTCTTGTGATTTTCTGTTTTCTAATTTTGTATTACTATGTTTTCTGTGTTGATGCTTATAGATTTCTTACAGTATATACCTTTCTGCCTAGTATTGAGGCTTCTCTAGGAAATGGCAGTTCCTCAGGAATGTCTTCTAGATGTAGGTGGTTCTTGATCTTTGTGTCTATCAGTAGAACCTACCTTTCCAATGTTTTGAGGATGAGAAGATGGTACCTATCTGGCTCAGCACCCAGTCTTCTGATTCTGTTATGGTGATGGTAATGATCCCATACAATCACAGTGTCATCATACTGGAAAGAAAAACTGATTATAGCAGGTATGGTATCCAAGTTAAGTAGTACAGTTAGCAATAACAATAGTCTCAAGCACAGCTTGGCTACTGACAAACTGTTGTAGCTATTAGCATGAAGCTTTTAATCATAGGAGCAAATTTTACAGTTATGTAACAGAATCCAGCATATACTAGGAACTTGTATGCAATGATTTTCCATTTAGTGGAGTGATTTTACCATGTAACAAAGGGGGAACTAAGAGAGGCAGCAAAACAGAGATATGAGTGAGGTCCAATATAGTAGGAGAAAGACTGGAGGACACAAGATGATCACTCAGTTTTTGGAAACTGGAGAACAAAAGAAGAAAACAATGGATAAGAAAGTAGAGGTGTATTAACATGAACCAGGCAGAGGAGAGATAAAGTTTATTCACATAAAAGTATCATAAATTCAAGCAAGACATTTGGCAAAAGAGAGAAGACAAGTAAATGAAAAAAAATAAGGTAATAAACGTAAGTCATTAAAGAAAGAGAAAAGAAATAAAGAAAACAACAAACTAAAACAGAAAATAAAAATAACCCTAAAAAAACAAAACCATATTAAACTAAATTAAAATAAAAAAGACCTTCACCAGACAGAAAAAGGAGAACCTATCAAACAAACAAAGAAAATGAAACCAAGTGAAATTCTTCTGATGTTCACAGTTCTGTGGTAGATCCAAATCTGATTTCAGAAATGTGTTGTGTACTCTGGCCGATTTTGCAGTGGAATTTGCACTACATATAGGGCTGATTATAGCCTCTGACTGTGGAGGCAAGGGTTGATGTTCTGTTGCTGGAGTTCTCCCCAGTCCTTTGCGATGGATATAGATGGATATAGATATAGATATAGATACAGATATAGATAGGCATATATGTATGCATATAGATGTATGAAAAGAATGGTGGCCCCACCTGCTCCCTTCTATTCTGCCTGTCCATGTGCCAAAGCACAACGCTGGTTCACCTGACCGAGTAACTGATGGTGTGTGTGTTCCTGCCTGGGCCTTGACGGGGGCATCTGCTACCTAGGGTGGCCTGGAGCATGTGCCAAGACAAGCTGTCACATAAGGAACCCCAATTCTCAGATCAGTATTTCTCGGAAATGCTGAATAAACAAAGACATACTTGATCAATGCAGTTCATTATTGTCACACTGATCGAAAGTCTTTATTAAACTAATTTATTTAGTAACCCATCAAAAGAAAACATAAAATATAGTACTTTTATTTTCAGAAAGTATTTAACCATGAAGCATTACATAGGTGCTGTTGCTTCCATAATACCTAAGAAGTCCTATGCTGTTTCTGACAGTCTAAAGAATAAAGTAATTTTATAATGCTAAGACAATCATTACCCAACGTGTCTAGGATATATCTTATTCTCCACTTGATTTATGTTTCATTTTGTTTGAATGAATTTTACCAATTTACCATTCTTAAATTGCATTACAAATTTTTGCGTATGCCAAAATGATAGGCAGTAAAGATTGTTTGAAGTGCATGGTGCTACTTCCATGAAAACGGTATGGGAGAACATCACAGATGATGTAATTGTTTTTTAAATTTCCAGCATAGTATTGGTATTTTGAATAATCTTTTAATTTTAGAAGTTTTATAATTACTGGAAAATTTCAAATATCTAGTAATAGAGAATTCTCACTTTTTTCACATTCAGTTTCCTCTGTTATTAATATTTTATGTGTATATAATGCATTTGTTTCAATTCACAAACATCAATACAGTTCATTATTAACATCTGAAGTTCATATTTCATTGTTAGTTTTCTATTTTATTTTATATGATTTCAGTTTTTAGCTGTTGCCCTTTATGTGTTTCAGGATGTCACATAGAATACCAAATTCTATTCGTTAGTCATGGTTCCTTAGGTATTTCTTGACTGTGAGGGTTAAGTATTTTCTATGTTTCTGATGACTGAGAGTTTTGAATATTATCAATCAGGCATTTTATAGAAAATGCCCCACTTGGAATTTGTCTCTGTTTTATTTTAATGTAAAACAAGTAGATAAAAAGTCATCATATTTCATAGACATATGCATATCCATGTTTATAGTAGTGCAATTTATAATAGCTAGATGTTTGAGACAATGTAAATGTACATCAAAAGGTGAATTGGTAAAGAAACTGTGATTTTTTTATACACAGAACAGTACTATTCTGTCATAAACAAAGATAAACTTGAGGCATTTGTAGGCACATGGGTGTAACTAAAGAATATAATGTTAAGTGAAACAAGTCAAACAAATGTCACATGGTTTCATATTACATATATATGCATTAGACAGATAGATAGAGATAGATAGACAGATAGAAAGTAGAGCAAAGTTCAAATAATTCCCTAAATTATCCATTCAAATATCATGTTTCAAATTATTTTAATGTGTATATCAATTTGTTTTATTTTTACTTCTAATATCTCTTAGTTCACTGAAAAGATATTTTTATGCTTTTTATGTCTTTGTTTCTTCTTTGTAAGATAGAATCATTTTTGTCTATGATTTCTACTCTGAGTAACATTTTTGCTGTTTTTATATGATTATAATATAAAGTATATTAACTATTGTTATTCTGATTATTTTATTTTGAAATTTTATTTTTTCAAAGATACATGAAGAATACTTTTTATATTTTAGTATCTTTCTACTGATTGCCCTAATATTAAAAGGTCATTTTCAGGGCTGGGAGTTTGGCTCAGTGCCTTAAGCGCCTGCCTGGGCAGGCGCGAGGTTGTGAGTTCAATCCCTGGTGCCGCAAAAAAAAATAAATAAAAATAAAAATAAAAAGGTCATTTTCATTTCGTATTAAAGGCACATGTTATCAGAATGTCTTACTTACAATGATGTTGACCTTGATATCCAGCTAAGTTAGTGTTGCTGATTCCTCTACGGTAAAGTTACTGTTCTTTAACACATTCTATACTATAAAATTCTTATGAAAGTCATTGATGTACACCTCATACTTAAAGAACATAGAGTTATGCTCCTTTCCCTGGAGGTCAGAGAAACTTTATTAATTATTTGGGATTCTGTGTGAGAAATTTGTCTCCCTTCCTTTTATTTTAATGTTTTTCTCTGTGTCAGTATGAATTCATATATATTTACTTCATTATTTAGGTTATAGTTAACATTATGTTGCTCACTTTTTCTCAAATTTTTGGTCACTGGATGCTTTTTCTGTTGAATCTTTCTCTTTGACATATTCTAGTCATGGTAGGCCTTCATTTGCTTTTAGTAGTTTCTTATATTCTGTCACTGTGTAATTCTCCAAGCTCCAAATTATAGATTTTCATGTATGAATTTTTTGTACAAATAGAACTCCTTAGTTATGAAAGTACTATAAAGTTACTGCCCTGTGAAGAACAGAGTATACTAGCTAAATTTGGGGCAATATATTTAAACATCTTGAATATTTAGAAAATCGTATTATCCAATTCTACTTTTTGTGCTAGCAATTTGCTTTTCAATGAAATCTCTTGAAAATCATACAGTAATAAAGTCTTTGCCCTTTCGTATTAGCCTAGAAGTTTGAAGAATTGAAAGAGTTCATGGTACAAAACAGTCACATAATTCAAAATAATTATTTTGGCATTAACAATTTGGTTGAAGAAATTAAAAATGTCGCATTTAACGATCACATAGTATCAGCAATTATAGGTGCAGCATATCTCTAATATAATTTTATTTCCATATTAGACTACAAGATTTAAGGAAATGAAGATTAAGTTTTGTTCATTTTTCAATACCAAAGTTGAGCTTATTTCTCTGGCACCTTTACATGCTCATTAGATGTTTGATTAATGAATGTCATTTGAATGACTTACCTGTCAGGAAAATACAGACTAGCACACACAATCTGCTAACTTGTCTTTTAGGATTAGGTCTTTTTTTTCCTATTTCAGTGTTTGGGCAAAGGTCTGGAAAGCCCCTTAAGAATTCTTATAGACTATACAAGGTGAACTGAGTAGCATGAACTCAGGTTTAAATGACCAACGGACTGGCAATTATAGCCTAGTACAATGTCGTATTAAGTGCTCAGTTTAACTACGATTGGTGAATTTTTCTTTGCTCCTTATGTTTGATTTGAGCTGTTATTTTAACAATGACTTCTAATTTTATATTCATTTTTATCACTTTTATTATACACCCTTACCCTGTTCATGAATTTTGTGGATGCTTACCAGCTGAGTGAGAAAATATAATGGTGGTATAGATTGCATATAATATAGGATATTTGGAAAGATGACATAAACTGATGAGGACAAAATGTTGGAATGATGTGAAATGGTCTGGTACCAAATGAAATGGGTACAGGGAGGTGTGAGAGTCACCCCAAGTCCTGAAAAGGAAGTGAAGCATGATGGAAGTTGATGGAAGGTAATGGAGAAAAGACAGGCATTAGCCAAACATTACCAAGGTGATTACCACACTCTGGTGCAAAATCACTCAGTGGAAATACTTTTATTCATCTGTTTCAATTTTCCATGCAATTGGTCATCTGACAGCTGCAGCGTAGCTTCCCAAGTTTCTTGCTAAAGGAGAATTTCTGTATGATTTCAAAAGCATGTGTGTAAGGGTGAAATAAGAAATTTAAATTACTCCACTATTAATCTATAAAAATGACATCCAATTATGTACAACCCCCACGTAAAACAAAATTAACGCTGTTTCTTTCCTTCTTTTAGGTTTTACATTGCAATTATATCTGGAGTCCTCTCCCTAAATAGTTCTGGGAAAAGTCACACGTTTTACAGTGAGATTTAAAATATTCCTCAAGTATACTGAGTTTTGTAAAGAGAAAAGAACTCAATGAGAAAATTTGGGAAAGCTGCTACTATGCAAAGTAATGGATACATTGTTCTGCAGAAGAGAGGTAAAATTTACCTTTCACAAAACACTTTAATTGGAGTTTGAAGTTAAATAATGTTGTACGCCAAAGTCATAGGTGATAACTATGCAGCATTACTTTTTAAATTGGCCACATCTGATGAATATAGTTATGGATTAGACCATGAATGCAATCACCTATTATTTGGTATATGGACTAATTCAGGGAAACTCTAAGGGATACATTCAGACTGATGCTGATAAAAGCAAATTCCTACATTCCAGAAAGAACACATATATGTAAATATAAACAATCTATCTCGTTTGAAAATATCTTTATGCTTGTTTTCATGTTTGAAAGAACACATATATGTAAATATAAACAGTCCGTCTCATTTGAAAATATCTTTATGCTTGTTTTCATGTTTTGAGATGGGCATTTCTTTGTTTTACCCAGTTTGTCCTCATATCTCAAGTACTTGAGATTACAGGCATGCACCAACAGTACTGGCTGGAAATGTCTCTATAGCAGAAATAACTCCCCACAGACATTATAGAAAGGACCTAAATATAAATATGAGAAAAAGTCCTCAGAACACATATTGAAATTTAACTACAAAGGAGATAAATTGTTTGTTAGTTATTAAGTTCTCTCCCTTTCTACCCTGTAAAATCTGTGTAGACTCTACAATAGTATACCAATTGTTCATAGTGTAAAATCTTGATGGTATAGTTGAGTAGTAACTCTACATTGCCTCAGAGCAGGATTATTTATTGTCTACCTTGAACATACAGGAATGGCCAGAAAAACATTAAATTACTGAAGAAATTTTCCAAAGTGTTGCGTTTATATACATACTTGTATCCATAAATGAATTATCAAAATCCATGGAAAATTAATGGTTTTATTTACTCTATGCTTATAAATTACTTCTCTTAATTTCCAGAAAAAAACAGAAATGCTTGAAACTTAGAAAATTACATAATTTTTAGTTACTTCAACCTCTATACTGTACTATCATTGATAAAACTTGGTAAGATATAGACAAATAAAATTAGATCTACAATAATTACAAATTTTACTAAGTATAGCAAAAAGTTTATAGTATTTGCCATTTTAGGAATCAAATTTTACTGAAGATACCTGCAAGTTTACCCCTTTGTAAACTTGTGAACACATCTAGAGAGAAATAAGATGCTAGAATCTATACAGAAAATATTTGTATGTTTCTGTTCAGTTGTCTATTTTTTTTGGAAAGAAATTTACGAAACTTGGAATCTGGGTTAAGAGAGAATCTTAGAATGATACTATAACTAAGTTTCTACTCAATGAGAATTCCATGGAGATTTCACCTTTCCAGAGGTATGTGTTTAATATGAGTGAGACTGAAAGCCATTTGTATATTTGAAAGCTAGAGATAATAGGGTACCCTGACCATGATTACTAGCCCAGGATTCATATATATCTTGTTTGCTTCTTGTTCTAATTTCACTCAAGCATAAGCTTTATGCAATAAGAAATAATATCATTTTTTTTCATTGTCTCTAAAGGGAATATCGTATAAATGAGTAGACTAATATATTTGAGAAAGAATAAAGATGACTAAAAGTCATCTAATATGATAAAGGTCATAAAGCATTTTTTGTAACTAAAGAGCAAGAGTGATTTTATTGTGTAATACTGGAAGTAAGTAATCTGTATGAAACCACATAAAGCAATTTACATAATAATGGCACTGTTCATTTGTGCTATTTATTAATATGTCTTATGACCATAGAGAATACTTGGATTCATAACATTCAGCATGACATACATTTGCAGTGCAAATTTGCATAAAATATGCTAATATAGTAGTTAGGGAAGCCAAATCCTAATACTAAATAACTTACTAGAGCATTTGTATGAATGTATATGATTTTCATATGGAAAATAATATAAGTACATTACACAGGTGATATAACTTTCATAATCTATTCAAGTGCACATACTAAAAATGTCACTTAAATGGTGTAAAATCTAAGTGAATATTTTAGTCCTATTGCTCTGTTTGTGTTTTAATGACATTAATATGTATTAGTCAATGTAACCTACATTTTATATTTCTCAAGTGATATGAAAGTCTTTCATTTTCCTTACAAGTTTGGAAAGAGACAATTAAGCACAACAGGAAGCAAGTACCTCACTCTTGAAGCATACTAAGGAAGAACTATAATTTGACAAGTGAATACGTCTGATTAAAGGACATCCCACGGATAGGAGTAAAACTTTCAAGATTAAATCAGTTCTCACGTCTTTATGGAATTGACATTGAAGAAAGAGCTGCCGTTCCTATGATAGAATTTTACAAAGAGTTATATAGTTTTACATGCTATTTAAATATTGTCACTTAATAATACATCTCTGAATAAAGCCCTTGTACTGTGGAGCATGTGTAAAAAACATTATCTGTGTAGTTTAATTAATAACCTGTCCAAAGATCAAGAACGAAAATGTGTGCTGATACTTCAATTTCAAATACTCAGCACCAAAGATGGACTGCTCAATATATCTTTCATGTAAGAAGTTTATGAAGTTCTTAATAACGTATCTGATAATGTAAGACCTTACTATGTGAAATATGTTGCAGTGGTTCATTTCAGATATGCAACCATGGTCTTATAACAGAGAATGAGATACAGTGGTTACATTCATACTTTTGCTAGCTCTCTTACAAGTACAAATAATTATATCTACTGTTCCTTGACCTCTTGTCCTGGTTAATATTTGATTCTCTACTAAATGTGCTGGTATATGTCTTGGAACAAAATATAATAACTGCAGTGATAATGCCTTTTTAATCTCAAGTTACAAAGCCTTTAGTGTTCAGCAAGTCAAATTAATAGAATTTATCTAAAGGATTCAACTCAATTAGATACATCATGATCTATCTTTCAAAACTATCAACCCAGGACATTATTATAATTATGCAACTATAATATCAAATTACCGAAAACTCATAGTTTGTGAATCCAACCGAAACTTTATGTAATAAGGTCTCATTCATTTCATAAAAGTGCTATCCCTTCTTTAAAAGGAAAATAATATTAACCTTCTAACTATTGTGCATTGTTTATTTCTTCCTTGGAGTAATACCAATTTGCACAGCTTATTTACAATTTTTAGAAAGATGAAAATGTGCATGTTTTCAAATAAAGCTCCAAATTACATTCCCCTCTTTACCTTTACCTTGATATTGTTTTTCAAACAAATTACCCTATCAGTTTTGATGGCAATTTAGTAAAGATACTATATTCTGTACTGCCCCAGGACCTTCATGGCTATTTTTCTTCTAATATATATTAGTTTTGACCTAAATAACATAAGTTTTAATTGACACGCTAATTGTGATTGATAAATTTGAAGAGGTGAAGAGAGTGAAGAGGGCTCAATGTGAATTTGAGAAAATAGAAATAAGGTCAACTTCAAATGAATACACACTGAGAAGAAAGTTGCTAAATATGAAAAGCATTTTACAGAATTACACAGTAACTTTCATTTGCAAAAAAAAAGACACAATCTCAAATCTGAGCTTATATTACAACATATTATAACTATTTCCCTTTACAGAACTTTCATTTTTATATAATTTGCAAGAAAGCAACATAAAAATTAAGTAGTACAAGTAAAATCCTCAAGTGTTACTGAAGTCTAAAATAATTAGAAGAAAAGGAAGGAAAATTAGATCTTGAAAATTCAGGGAAAAACTTCTGCAGGCAAGATGTTTACATAGTCATTTAAGGAAAGAAAGTTACAAGAAATGTGTGCAATCCGATAGCTTTGAAAAAAAATTAGTAAAATACTCTGGCTATAGCCATTTGTTTTCTGCTTGTGCTTGTGAGGTTTAAAAACATACAAAGGAAACTCTAGCTAATGTGATTCTTCCTCAAAGATCTGCCAAGGAAAATTTTCAAGTTAGCACTGTTGGGAACCCAGTTTCTACATATGGATTTAGGAAATGTAAGAGAATATGGCAACAGCACTGGGATGTGCCCTTTCATTAACATAGCATACAGTAATGAAAACCACTGGTTTCACTAGGAAGTGGAGACATGTTGGAAATCAAATGGTAAAATAGATTCCTATATGGTGAATGTTCTATTGAATAAGAGGCACTGATTCACTTTTATATTCACATGCTCACACTACATCAATGGCTCACCTTAGAGGAGAGTAGCTTTTACTAACCCAAGAGATAGTTCCTGTTCCAAGTCTTACGAGCTTGTGTTTAACTGCTCTCTGTGTAATCATTTCTTGAGTCTCTCTTTTGCTTTCTGCATGAATGCTCTTTACACGCCTTATGTTGAGGCATTTTGGTAATAAAGGTGTTTGCTTTTTAGCTTAAAACATACATGTTTTCTTCCATTCTTGAGAGTTTAGCCACATAATTAATTCTACATATTCATTTACTTGCACTTGGTATAATTATGGTGTTATTGTATTGTCATTGGCGTATTGTTAATTAGAGATCCACAAAGATGTAATTTTCATTGTCTTATATGTAACCTATCCCTTTTTCTTTTACTGTTTGAAATCTGTTTTATGCTAGGGAGTTTTTAATTGTACCATGGTTGTACTATTGGCAGCAGTTACCCCAGTTTTGCAGCATTTGGTTTTACTTTACCTTTCTGCTGTTCAGTGTCAGATCCAGTGGGTTTCACTGTGTCATCCTGCCATCAAGCACTCATTCTATGTACCTGAGAACCAACAGTCCATTCAGGTAGTCGTTGAATAAGACAATTACTAAGTGGAACTGGAAGAAATATTACTTTAGGAAAGTTAAGAGGACTAAAGTTTATAATTTTTACAGTGCTGAATGATCTTTCTTAAAGAGGATTTGATTTTTTTTTAATTCTAGGCTTTACAGCTGCAGATATGATACTTTGCTCTAATAACTCCTATTGATTTTATTATATTACCTTATATTTTCCTTTTCTTTATTTTTTATTTTCTTTTCCCTTTCTTCCTTTCCCCCTTCCTTATTTCCTATTCCCTTCAGAACGGTTTCTTCCCATTGTACATTTTGGTCCTTATTTACTCTTTCAATTTCTCACACCAGGGAGGCAATGCAATATTTAATTTATTTCACTGAAGAGTATGGTATCAAGTTGCATCCATTACCAAGAAATGTCTCAAGTTTATCCTTCTTTATGACTTCATAGCAGTTCATTATATTAAAAAAAAAAACATTCTTTTTTATCTATTTTTCGGTTGATGGTCATTTGGGTTGTTTCCATACAAACTGTGCTGCTGTAAACATGGGTGCAAATAAATCACTGTGGTATGAAGCTTTTAATTCTTCCAGGAAGATACCCAGAAGGAGTAGAGCTGGGTCAAACGGCACATTTACTCCTAGTTTTGGGGGGAATCTTCACACGGATTTCCACAGTGTTGTACCAGTCTAAACATCCATCAACGGTAGAGAAGGGTTCCTTTTCACCTACAGCCTCTCCAGTCTTTATTATTGGTTGACTTCTTGATGATAGTCATTCTTTCTGGAGTGAGAGGAAGTCTCAGTCTTGTTTTTCCTCATTGAATAACCAATGGTATTGAACATGTTTTTGTAAATTTATTTGCCATTTTTATTTCATCATCTGAGAAGTGTGCATTCATCTTCATCTCAGATGTTCATTTTTTGACTGGATTTTTAAATTTTGAAGATCTGATTTTTTCAATTCTTTTAATGTTCTAGATATATATAAGTCCTTTGTCTGACGGACAACTGGCTAAAATATTTTCCCACGCTGTGGGTTGTCTTTTCACTCTGCTGGTGACTTCTTTTGTTGTACAGAAGTTTTTTAATAGAATGAGATGCCAGTTTTTGATTCTTTGTATTGTTTCCAGTGTGATAAAGGTTTTGTTCATGAAATCCCTGCCTACATGAATTTTATATGCACATTCTTATAAATAAAATTCAGTCTGAAAGTTCAGTATGAGATAGTGATTCTCCATCGTGATAACTGCTTTGTAGGCTCCATCAAGTGTGTGCACTTGTGTGTGTGTGTGTGTGTGTGTGTGTGTGTGTGTGTGTGTAGGTTGAGTTTGCTTTCTTCAGCTTTGGCTTATGAGTATTTCTGCTGGAACTCTGTGACTGCAGGATCTTTCACATAAGCAGATACACTTAACAAAGTCCAGAAAACTCATTTGATGTATGCATATATGCTTTCATGTATGTATGTATGCGTGTATGTATATATGCATGATGCATATGTACATTTATCTTTGAGTTGTTTCAAGAATGCTAGGTAAACATTACCTTTGACCTACACCTACCCCCAGCCCAAGGCATTAATTTTAATGATCTACAAATGTCAGGCAACTTTTTACTGAAGTGTATTTTAATGCTTTCAAACATTTTGAATGAATGAAAGGGTAATGAGCATCAATAAACAATATCTAAAAATGTTTCTAGGGTACAATTCTTGATAAGAGCCCAAGGAGTAGCAAATAAATTAGTTCATGTTTTTATCTCTCAGCTTTTCAGATAGTGATCCTAGACAATTTGACCCTACACAAATGCTCTTTTTTTCTTGATTTTATATACAATTTCTCATTGCGATTCTGACTCTGTCATTGTTTCTGTCTCTCTAGGTCTTCTCCTCATCAGTCTCTCTCATTATATATATATATATATATATATATATATATATATATATATATATATGACTTTAAGTTATATACATGATACATATAATTATAAATATACAAGATTGTATATATGGCTACATATGACTGTAAATCTAAATCTATGTATGTATAAGTGCAGTTTTAAGTAGTTTTATTTTTCTTGTATTAACTTGGTCAGGACTGTACAACCAGAAGTATCTTGCTAACTCTCATTGTAGTGGTTCTTTTCTCCTCTTCTGGGCTCTTAAATCTGCTCCGCGAGTGACCCTTTCTCTTTTAATAAGCCTGCAGCTGGGCAGCCTTTATAAGCACAAGCAGTAACCCAGATTGCAGACGTTGTGGCAGTCATGAAATCACGGCCAAAACATATTAATAAAGCTTATGGGCATATTGTTGAGGTCTTGATGTGAAAAAGGTTTATTTTATATTATGATTAGAAAAGAGGGTCATAATGAATTTGTATCCATGTAGAATAGTCAGTGATTTTCAATTTTAGTTTTATTTCAGATATAGCTATTTGCTAAACTCTGTCCATAATAAGTCCAAAGATATTTTCACTGCCCAGACACCCCTTTGAACTTCACACTTATCTACTGAATCAGTGATATTATGCTGACTGTGCAGAACATCACAGCAACTTGGATGAACTGAAGGACTTCAGAAGACACAAGAGAAATTCCAGGAAGATTCAAAAACACATCTCATAAGCGAAGTGCTTTTCTTTTTCTATGGCCAATGTATGCCAAGTTGTTTGTTCCAAAGAATGACACATTTTATTTTCTACCTTAGGGAAGGGAGCACCATGCTGGTGGGATATTTTTGTTGTTGTTGTTCTATAACCAATGTGCTCCACATTTATGAGTACAGCAATCTGACTCATACATGGGAAGAAACAAACTGATAGTACTTTTGAACAGGATCTAGAGCAAGAAAGTGCTTTGCAGGAAGTCCACGCTACTGTGAAACAGTCTTGCCAGCTGAACCAAATCATCTTACAGTGCCTATTACATTGGAGATGTCCGTGCTTAAATGATGAAATATGGGATTTTTGACGAGCCCTCCTCTAAAATCCAGAATAAATGGCTTTGTGAGCTTGGAGCATGTCCATGTCACATGTGATAGAAAATTGGTCTTCAAGAAAGACCTTCTCATGTGCAAGTGGTCTCGGCAGCATCAAATGTTTGGCCATTAGGCCCTAAGCAACCATACCTGCGGAACTGTTCTTTATATGCTGGTTGCTATTAAAAGTCTCAAGTCACACAGTCAAATGGATAAAGCAGCAGTACATCCTAACTTGTC
>RJWM01028974.1:0-24965 GCA_004363535.1 Dasyprocta punctata | reverse complement strand
CAGTTCTAATCTAATAATCATCCTCTTTATCCCTCTTTATATTAGTGTCCCTTATCCAATGTTCAGTCAATTTGTACTATTATGTCACACCCATCTTCATGGATGTGTGCTCTCCTACCTAATAACTGGGTTTCTATAATTTCCTCTTTTTATTGCCCTTGGGAACCACTTCTATTCATCATGATCAACAACAAATATTTATTGAGCACCTGCCATGTGTAGGCTATTACACTAGGTATAAAAATAGGTCTGTCATATTTCCTGTAGAGAGCAGACTTTGATCTAGTTTGGGTAGCGGGCATTTGCCAAGACCAAGTGCCAAGTGGCTAAGGACCAAACAGATGGTCTAGGCAGATGCTATATGAAATAGCTTGGGCTCAAGTTGATTCTTGAAGGAAGAATAATGACTTCAATTCATAGAAATAAAAAGGGTATTGAACATTAGCAAAGTCCCAGAGGTAGGGAAAGCTGTGAGATTTCTATGAAGTAATGAATAAACAGGTGAGGAGATGGTTAAGTTGCATTTCTTAAGGAAAGGATCTGAACTAGAAGGTTATATTTGGGCCTCATAGCTCTTGTTCTGTACTTAATTCAGGAAGTTTTAGGTGGAAAACAATAATTTATGAATGTAATTGGATTATCTTTTTAGTTGTCTACCATTTTCTTTAGCATGTATTTTACTACCAAGTAATGTAAAGCTTAAAAGTCATGGGAAGCAGTGATTATGGAAAGATTTAAATTCAAACCACCAAAAAGAAAGAAAGAAAGAAAGAAAGAAAGAAAGAAAGAAAGAAAGAAAGAGGGGTTGTTCAATGATCTTTCTCTTAGTCCTAATGTCATAAAACTAGAGACTCTTATGGGCTACTTAGAATATTATTCAACCCTATTCGTTTTATATCTTCTGAATTTATCTAAGTCAACAGGAAGTTAGCAGCAGACTCATTTTTGCAGTATAGATCAATTAGCTTACATTTTAAAACACTGCACAGTGTAGCTTTACAGGACAATGCAATAATAGAAAGTTTTATTCTTTTTAAATTGCCAAAAAAGCAACTAATTTGAAAGAATTCAACTCATTTTTATTTATAAATTTCAACCTTGATTTGTAAACTGATGGAGAAAAGAGGGAGGAGTTTTGTAGTGAGATTCAGGATCCTGAATTCTCCTGTAGACTCTGCCTTCTGCTAAACTTTGGTAACAGCTAAGTGCCATTCATCTTTCTCAGTCTCCCACTCCATCAGACTAAAAAGGGGTTATAACAGAAGGGAATTTAAGTACTGTGAGTCTTTACTTGCTCTGAATTTAGTATTTTCTGTGTCAAAAAGATCACTTGCCAGAAAGGAAGACTGTGTCACAACTGAGTACAAGTTAAAAACTTTCAAAATGTATGCTTTTGCTAAATGTGTACTGAGGTGGTTGGTTATTCTGTTGCTATTCAAGTATTTCATAGATCAGCAGTTGGAGTTGGCATTAAGTTAGTGGGGCACCAATAAGTAGCTGTGAAGTGTCAGGACAAAGAAAGTGATTTTGCCTTCTTTTGCTGACTCTAGGCAAATTCAACGAGAGAGAAAAATATCTACAGAGATGGTTTTGACTCAAACTTGGCATTATGCTTTAAGTCTGGCCACAAAGATGCCCATTCATGATCAATGAATGCTTATTAAATTAAATGAATGGGTTGATCTCAGAAGCAATTTCATTGCCCAAGTATAAAAGTGCTGCCCTTCCATAGAAATTGTCATGTATAGTGATAGGTCAGAGCTTTCTGCAGTGAATTTAACTTTATTTTACTCTCATACGTTCTAGTCATCCTCTTCCATGCATCATACTATGTGACTTTTTAGAAAATCTTGGATCATTTCCTTTAAGGAAAAGTTCTGTGACCATTTTCTACTCAAATCCTGGTATTTATGGGCATCTTTATTTTCTGTGTGATATGGTACTGTCACAGGTAAGTTAAAATATGTTAACATTACTATCTCAAATATTTATTTTGAAGCAAATTGTACCTGTTTTAAAGAAAAGAGAGAAAGGCAAAGTTTAGACAGAGAGATATTGTAGAATTCATTTGTAATCAAAATATAGGCAGGGCAGTGATGGCAAACCTGTCAGAGCAAACAGCCCGCCCACCATGGCACAAGTATGTCAGTTTATCACTACTGCGTGAGGAGGAAAAATAGATCCATAGCCATTGTGGAGAAATTAGTCTTATTCCTAGATGGTGTATTTTATATTTTCTTTGTGTTCAGATATGTGAAAGCAAAATCCACAGTAGGCTGTTTAAGAAAATGGCAAGTTTCCCTGCCCAACGTGGCAGGTTCTAGAGAGGCACATCTCTTTCTCTTCCTGGAGTCTGTGTAGGTCACACAAACCCAACAGGAAGGTCGGCTAGTTGTCTTCTGGCGTGGACTCCAGTTAGAGAAAGAGATGTGCCTCTTGAGATCCCACCATGTTGGGTCAGGGAGGATCCAACCAGAAGACAACTACCCTGCTTTCCTCATGAGTGTGTGCGACCGGCGCAGACTCCAGGAAGAGAAAGAGATGTGCCTCCTGCAGGCCTACCAGCGTGCAGGCTAAGAATCAAGGACATCTCTGCCCCACCCCGGGTAAGCAACCTGCTGGTTCAGAGGACTGGCTAAGTTGATAGCAACTATGGTACATAAAGCAACTAAATGCTTGTATTGTTCAGTTGATTTTGCAGGCCTAGAGCCGGCAGTCTTAGCATCTCTTGGGAAGATAACAGCATGCAATGTAGCAAATGTGGGAGATTCTTTTCTGTCTTGTCTTTGAGGCCCAATATTGTTCTCATTGTTATGCTTCATTCTGATTAATTTTTTTTGCTTTATTTCATATTCTGTTTTTATTGGTTTTATTGTGTTTTGTTTTTGGTTTGATTTTACTGTACCTGATAGAATGGTCAACTATTCTGAAAATAACAAGATATAGTATAGTAGCTATTGTTTTCCTAGTATCTTTCTTTGAAGTTCTGTACCAGTTTTACTGCTTTGTTTTGACTGACTTTGTTCTGTCATGTTTTGTTGGGTTTTACTATCTTTAAAATTAAAAAAAAAAGAGAGAAAATGGCAAATCATGGGTAATTATGGAAAGCACATATAATAAGGGAAATGTACTAGTTAAGACATAGGATTGGGTGCTGTAATGGACAGAATCAAAACAAGAGCAGCTTAAATAAGTTCATTTCTGTCCCACATTAAGAGTCTGACTAGATAGTTCCAGGGTCCTCTGGTGGTTCTATATTGCTGAGGAAATTGGCTTTTTCTAGCTTTTTGATCTGGAACTCTTCACACATGTCTTCCATCTGGTGTTTCAGAATGGTTGTTCTAGCTATGGTCATACAGAGACATTGCAGTCAGCAGAAGAAAAATAAGGAAGTAGACAAGCTCTTTCATGTTAAGGATACAATTCAAAAGTTGTACTATCATTTCAACTCATTCTTGATTGGCTAAATCATAGTCACATATTCAGATCCAGTGATAGATTTAAGCTATGTAGTCTTTATCTTGGTGACCATGTGTCCAGCTAAAAATTATTAGCGTCTTAGAAGACAAAAACTCCACTCTGTCACAAGAAATAAAACTAGGGTTCTATTTTGTGCACTCAACTATTTATACTAATAATCATAAAAGCAGATTTGTGGTGGATGGGGGATGGTGATACAGATCTGAGTCCTCCCCACTCAGAGGTCAGCTCAGACTTTAAGCCATGTGAGAAGATGAGATCAGCAAGAGAAAATCTGTGCAGCAAGAGGGACAGAGTGTTGAACACATAATTTTTAGAACTGCCCCACTTAGGAACAGAGTGTTCACACTTGACATCAAGTCCGGGCATCATGATTTTGGAGGAGTTTTTCAATTTTTTATTTTGCACTGTCACAGTTCTGACACAGATTATTCTGTTGCATCACAGTACTTGCCAGGTTAGTATGGCTCTTACCTGTAGACTATTCTTGAACAAAAATTTATTTTTTCATCATTTTGTTTTTGGTTGTGTTTCCTTTAGACCAAAATGTAGGAGTAGACAAATTTCATGATCTTTATAATTATACTGCATCATTTCATCATAAAAATTTAAAAAGGTAAAGTTCCAATTGACTTTATGTACCTTACAACATACCCTGTGTCCTATACCTGAAAGAAGACATTAAGAAGATTTGAATAGAATATGGACTTTAATTAATGATAGTGCATGGACATTGATTTATTAATTGTAACAAAGCTACCATATGAGTAAGATGTATTGTGTAAATGTGTAAAACAACAGATAAATGTAACAAGTAGGGGATACATTCTGGGTATGGAGTATAGGGGACTCTAACATCTGTTTTCTTCAATTCTTAAACTATTCTACAATGGAGAACTTATTTTTACAAAGTAGATTTTAGGGGAGAGGGATGAATGAGATGTTGGTTAATGGGTACTAAGTTAAAGTTAAATAGGAAAAATGGTTTCTATCATGATATTGCATAGTAGGGTGACTATAGATAATGATAATGTGGTGTATCTTTTTAAAGTGAGAAGATAGGATTTTGAATGTCTTCATCAAAAGGAAATGATGTTATATAACTTGTGCATGTATTGAAACATCTCACGGCACCCCATAACTGTTTACAATGTGATGAATCAGTTAAAAACAAGTCATTGTTTTTAAAAAATAGAATTGATGAATAGTTGAGATGTCTATAGAAGGCATCCCTGATTGCTCCCTCTACCCTTACCAGCTTTGTTCATATCTCTACTTTCTTAACTGTAGTCTTATCATTCAGGAAAGTGGGGCCAGTTCCAGAAAGTAGATCTCATGTGTCAGTTTCCCAAGGCAGCTGTAACAGAGCACCACAAACTGGCTGACTAGACACAACAAAATCTTAGTCTTTGACCGTTAATTAGGCAGATGTCTTAAAGTATGAGCAGGATTGGTTCATTCTGGAGGTTCCTGAGGAGAATTTACTCCATGTCTCCTAGCTTTTGGTGATTGCTAGAAATCTTTGATTTTCCTTGCTTATTGATGCTTTTCTCTGGCCTCTGGTGCCTCCTCTATGCCTCTGTTCTCCCACTTCTTTCTCTTGTAATAACACCAGTTATTTGATTTAAAGCTCACTTTAAATTCAAGATGATCTCATCACAAGATCTTAATTACATCTTTAGAGTCCCTATTTCCAAATGTTACCGTCACAGTGACCAGGGGTCAGGACTTGGGCATGCTTCTTTTTTTTGCGGGGGGCAGACAATTTAATCCACTATACCTCATATGTTTAGAGTCAATAGTAGTGGCCAGTGATCACTCTCATCTTCCATCAGTGATCATTTTCAGCATGGAAAGTTGTCATAGTTCTAGTCAATGAGATAGAAAGAGAAGTTGCTTGCTATTTTTTGGGAAAGGTTTTCTTGCATTTATAAAAGTAGTAGAGGGTTAAGACATCTGCTTTTCATTCTCTGGACACTGGTATGACTAGATATAATATAGAGATTGACAAAGCCATCTTATGACGTTGTGAAGATCTTGTCCAGTGATAAGCCTACTAGATGGAGAAGGGCAGAACCAAGTGCCCAAAGCACAGAGAACTGGAGACCTACAGGCTCAATCCCTGGAGCCTCCTATTTTCAAACTTCTTTCTCTGTGAAATAAAATTAGCTTCATTTTACAAGACATTTGTGCTTGGAGATTCTGTCATTTGAAGACTAAAGGAAGCACAGAAGATATATTATTTATATTTATGTATTTCTTGAGTAAAAATGTAATGACCTCAGTAATCCAATGGAAAATTTTAAATGATATTTGAGTTTCCACATAACCTAGTATGACACTGACTAACAATTAAATTATATGGAGTTAAAACTCATACAGAAGATGTAAGATACCCTACTTAAATTGTTAAGGGCTTAAGTATAAGTATAGCTTCTTAAATACTAACCAATAGACCTTGATTCAACAAATTCTTTTGTTGAAGTTTACTTTTCAGCTTTCTCATAAGTGGGAAATTCTTTCTAAGCAAATGTATATACCAATAGAACTCTTGGCCTAATTTTTAAAAATTTGTATCAAATTATTGATTATTATGTTGGAAGTCAGTAACTTATTTCCTTTCAAAATTGACTTTTTATGATGAATTCCCCTATAAGAAGAATTTTGAAATTCATTATTATCTAAAAGATTCTGCTTTAATTCTAATGTCAGATCTCTAAACTGATACAGCTATTCCCACCTGGGAAGAATCTCACTCTTTCTCCAAAAGAAGATTTGTGCAAAATAGTCTTGGAGCCTAAAATATGTATATATTTAAATCAGATTGTTACAAAAATGCTACAAGAATAATGTTAGTAAATCTAAGTGCTAATTTTCAGACTTTAGTGAAATGTGAAGATTTTGTGATGTCTGACTCCTAAGGGCCAGAAGAAATTCTAAAAGAACAAGGCTGCTGGTGGTACAGGTTAAAGTCCAACTTAGCTCACAGAAGGAGGAAGAGTGAAGGGCAGAATAGTTAGAGTGTCAGGTTTCCATACCAATAAATTGGTTTTAATAATAAAAGGAAGTTCTTTTCCAATCCTATTTTTGGTAATATGCCCACTGCATGCCAGGTCTGGTGGTGCATGCCTGTAATCCCAGCCCTCAGGAGGTTGAGGCAGGAGGATTGCTGCAAGTTCTGGGGACAGCCTGAGCTACAAAGTGACTTCAAGGCCAGTCTCAACTGCATAGTGAAATCTTGTGTCAAAAAGGACAACAATAACAACAAAATGACCACTATATAACAATTGTGATGTGATGTTCCTTTATGCAGCTGTGAACTTTATACTAGTGCTGTTAAAATCCATTCTAACCAGTGAAGTCCTTTCACTTAATCCTTAAAATATCTGCAATAATACACTGTGGATTGATCATTTGCTATGTTGCTCCCTGTTGGAGCTGAAGAGCTACATGGGAGGGAGTGTCCTAGGAAGGGGTAACAAATCCTTGGACTCTTGGAAAGGATGGGTCTCACAGGGGTATTTCAGAGGCGGTTGTCTTCTGTGCTGTGTGTCAGCACTGGCTTCTCCTTGGAGAGTGACAAATATGGAAGGATGCAGACAATTTTTTAGATTTTTTTCACACACTCAGAACTCTTGGATTAAGTGGGAATTATTAATATACAGTTAGGCTAGTAATTTTGTGTTTACTATTTAACATATGCTCATTATACCATGATTTATGTACTAGACTTACAGCAACAATAGAAGAGATGAGAGCAAGTTTCTTATTTTGAAACTTTTGGAAAGAAGGCTGACATTGTCAGAGTTTGGTTCATATCTATATTCTCAGACACGAGGCAAGTTTTCTATATTGGTTTGTTAATTTTGTCCCGGTGAACAGTCCTATGCAATTTAACTGTTGCCTCCTTGGCCATCTGTGCCTATTGATGTAGCAGAGCATCATGCAACGGTGATTTCCAAATTGTTCTTTTCAGAACATTTTGTTTAAATATCTTAAAGAGAGGAAATGCAGTATGTAAACATGTGATCATAGTATTCTTGTTTTTAGAACAAGCAGAATGTACATGCAGAAGAACCATGTGGTTCTTCACCCTTCCCTTGAGCATCATTGTTACTCAGGGGGTCAACTAATAAATATTTATCTAACAATCACATTTATGGACATGGTTCTTGCCAGTCTGGATCATAGAGTCTAGACCAGAATGCAGGTTCTAAACACACAAGCAAACAGTGAATACACAGGTACACACAAAGGAAAAGACCTGAGGAAGAGAGTGAGAACTGAGCAAGAGAATAAGGGGCACTTTGCCCCCGACTCCCCACCTGGTGATCAGAGAAGGCTTTTCTGAGGCAATGACATGTAATCTGAGCTTGAAAGGATGTTTAAGAATTGAGTTCATGGAGAGATGGAGTAATGAGTGTTCCAGGCAGAGGTTTCACTACATGTGAAGCACTTCTTGGAGACAAACTTACTGAGATGAAGACACTTAGGGTCAGTCTAGTCTGGCTTAGGCTTCCCATTCTGTGCTTGATGACTGGTGCCCATCAAGCTCGCTGGGGCTTTGCTCATGTCAGGTGGAATAAGAGGCCATTACTAACCCCAGCAGTCCTGCCCTCAGGATTAAAAATGATAATGTAAAGCACTTGTGCATAATTGTTAACAGTGGCAGCAGCACCACCATTATTTTCAGTTTTTAAGAAACCTTTTTATTTTGTTATTTAACTCAGGTATGTTTGGTATTAGAGTGGGGGGGTAGTAGGGTTGCACATTTTTGAAAATCAGAGCAAGAAATTCTTTGAACCTTTGGTAACTATGAGAACTAGCGCTAACCAAGGTATTATCAGTTTAACAACTTTGTCATGGTCACCATCTTTTCAGGAGCTAAATTTGACCATGAGACCTAATTTGGAAATGGAGCATCTTTCTCCAGGTTTCATTCCTTCTGTCCCTCAAACTTATTATTTCTTCTACTCCTCCCTTGGTAAAACTGTGTAGAAAAAGGAAAAAAAATAAAGCCCTGAAGCTAAAGAAACACCAAGGATGCAGTTCTGTTATGCTTCTGTGGGGAATGTGGTCTCAGAGATAAAGGATATCTTGCCTGAGATGCGAGCTACACTCTGTGGGGAAGGATCTCTGGACACCGTAGGCACACTGAGGCATCAGTGCTGCTCTCATGAGCAAACTCCGTGCTCCAGGTTTTGTCTTTGTTCTTATAATAATACAAACAGAACAGGAAGGGGAGGAGATGTCTCTGTCATTGCTCATTATATTGCACTTTTATTTTTTAAAAAGGAAAAAAAATATCCAATTGGTCATTAAAATTTTTCATGCTCTTTCCCAGTAAAGAGATGAATTTATTTCCAAAAATTATAAGAAAATTGGTTCAATATGTTTAATACGTGACGCTCTCTGAATTTTTAAAAACAAGAGACATATTCTGATTTCATGAAAAATTGTATATTGTAATAATCATATAATGTACTCCACCTTCTTAATTGTCAACCATGCTCGTCTCATTCTGAACATATTCATTTGACCATTGCTTGTCCAAGATTTTTTTTATTAGTAAACAAAACAAAGACCTTGAAAGCTTATGATTATCCATCACTCCCATGTTATATTTATTTGGTAATTATTTGGACAAATATTCACTGAGCACAACACCCCAGGCACTGAGTAGGATTCAAGGATGAAACATGAGGAAAACCCTGGTTATTCTGGTCTGTACCTTCAAAGCCCTAACAGTTTCCAGACAGGGTTTTTGAAGTGAAAAAGTCTTCTGCTTTCCCTGTAACTATTACTGTGCAACTTCTGCTATTGATAAATTGTAGGTCAGTGTCCTGGTGGTGTTCAAAGTACTACGTTAATTACTTTCCTGTTACTGAGACATAATACCAGGCCCCTGCAACTTAAAGCAGAGGTTTACTTTGGCTCATAGTTGATGGAGGCTCCAAGGCATAACAGCTTGTTAAAAGGATCTGGGTAGAGGAAAGCTGCTATCATGGCATCTAGGAAGCAGAGAGTAGAGAGGAGCTGGGGTGGAGGGAAACCCTTCCAGGTCATACCCACAGTGACCCGCCTCTTTTGACAAGACCCTGCCTCCTAACAGCAAGTCAGCTATAACCCCCCTATAAGTGCAAGAGGCTCCTGAAGGACAACTGGGTATACCCTTAAATTCCACCCCAGGCACCCAAAGGACTCATGTGCATCACTTTATGTAAAATTTATTTAGCCCATCTCTAAGTGTGGCCAAAGACCTAACAATTTCAGCACTGCTGAAAAGTCCAACACTTAGTGGTTGAGCCCCTGTAAAAATCATAAAGAAAGTTAAACACTCCTCATGTACAATTACACAGGGCAAACATTCCAGTTTTAAAAGGCAAGAATGGGAGGTAGAAATCAATAAAACCAAAGCATGACCGAAATCTAGCAGGGCAAACATTAAAACCCATAGTTCCATGTCTGGTACACTGGAAAGCTGTGGCAAGATGTCAACTACAAAGAGGTTGAGCAGTCCCACTCCCATAGCATTGCTGGTGGTTATAGCTCTTATGGTTTCTCTCTTGGGCTGACTTTTTTCTTTCCTTATGGCTTCCTCCAGATATTCCATATTCATGGATTCTCTAACTTTCTTGGGTTCCTGCTGCACTTTTGGTTTCAGTTTCACAGCTTCACGCACTACCCTCTTAGGAGCACACAGCCTCATGGGGCTTCTTCTGAAATTAGGAGGAAAGCTTTCTTGACCCCACAATTCTTGCATTCTTTATTCCTATAAATTCAGCACCACGTGGGTCCTAAATTTGTAGGCTCCAACTTTACCATTGCTTCATTTCTGTCTAAATTTAAAGCTTCTTAAATCATTTAACTGTGCTGTTCGCTATTTTGACTATAGAGATTTGCTGCCAGCTTGAGCAGTAGTCAAGCCCCCTTTAATTCCTGCTGTAGAGCTCTCTGAATATCTGGATGGCTAAACACTCTGAACCAAATTCCAGGGAGCCAGCCCCTTAGGTGTCCATTCAAGCAGGATGTCCTGGGGCTCTTTTCTCAAAGTAAAGGCTTTTAGTTTTGCAACTTTAAACCTGTGAAGGATGGGACCTTCCTGATTTGTTATCTGCTCCTAAATGTATTTCCTATATCCTGACCCAAAGTATTTGACTTCTTTGCAATGCTAATCTTTCAGCATGTAATATCTCCTCTGCTCTAAATTTGTAGGACCCAATTTTACCTGAGCTTCATTTCTGGCTAAACTTAAAACTTCTTAAATCATTTAACTATGTTGTTTGCTCTTAATTTTCAGTATAAAGTTGGCTAATGTCACTACCTGAATGTTGGATTGTTTTGAAATTTCTGCCACCAGGTTAATTAGTTGATCCCTAATCTCATCCTCCTATAAAGTCTCAGAGCACAGCAAAATATAGAAATTTTTTCTTTAGAGGATAACACATATAATGTTGCATCCAATTCTAATGGAGTTTTTGTTCCCAAGTGAAACTTCCTGAGCCTGGTCTTTACCATCTGCATTTCTATCATTCTGGCCTGAGCTCCAACCAGACTCTCCCATCAAGCTTGCTTAATGCATTTCCATAGCTTTTTGATAGTTTGTATCTCCAAATCTTTCCAAAGTTGTCTTATAAACCAATTCTGAAGGCTTCTGAACCACAGGTCAAGTAGTGTCATGGCTACAACCCCACTCCTCATACCAAAATCTGTCCTATTTACTTTCTCTTAAAAGTCATCTAGATATAAATCATAACAAAGGCTCAGTGATTATAAATCACTTTCTTTTCACGGTATTTTGGTCACTTATACAGTTCCAAATATAAAATGGCAAAGATATTTATTTGTAATAGAAACTATTCTCATCATTTGCTATATAAAGCCTCTTTTTTTTCTGGTTACACAGGAGATATGTATATACTGGTGTATGTTCTTGTATTTGTGCATGTGTTTGTGTATGAATATTGTATATGGGTATGTGTACATACATATATTGCAGAAAAATGAGAAATTATGAAAAAGTTTGAAAAATAAAATTGCATGCAATCCTTCCATGAGAAATGCTCTACATATTAATATTCTCTTCTTTCATTGTATAGTCTTTCTTATTCTATACATGGTATTTGTGTTTTAGGAAACACTGGTAATATTTACTGAGTCTTTCTTTTTGTCTAGGTGTTATTATGCTAGGTGCACATATTTTCTCATTGAATTATCCTACCCATCACTATGTGGGTAGGTCAATGATATATCTAGTTGCAGGTAAAGGGATGTTGAAGCTCAGAAAGGTTAAGCAGTTACCCATGGTCCCTCAGTTGGGGCTGCATACAGATTCTAGTCTTTATATCAAGGCTGTCTTTTTATTATCTGTATCTCCATATGTTTAGCATGATAAAGCTAAAACTAGAAACTGATACTTATTCTATGGTGTGGTGTATTACAATATATGAAGTAGTTTTTACTGTGAATCTTTTTACTGAAGGAAATATTTTTAAATAAATCTTTTTGTAACAATAGTAACTAAACTATTGGAATTTCTTACAAAGTTTTGAAGGACACTAATTTTGATGTCAGAGCACATGCTGCTTCCCAATTTGTACCAACAGAGGGAAAGAAGGGGCTCTTCGGCCTGTGAGATGCTCAGCCCCAGAGTGTGGAGCTGCCCATGCGTCTTACTCAGGCTCAGATGTGGTGCTGTGGAGTCCATGAATGGATTGTGGCAGGCACATGGCCTCTGCTGAGCAATTTTACTAAAAAAGCAAGATAAAAGTGCAAGCCTTAGTATCTCAACCACAGTACTAAAGCAGATACTGTGTTCTTTTAGCACCTATTCATAGTCTGTTAAAAGCAGCTATGTTCCTATTCTTACAGACTAAGTTGTAAAATGTGAGACTTTGGGCCTCACAAACATAGGCCAGTTTTATTGACTGTGTTTCTAAAGCATTTGTTTATAATCATAATCCTTGCATTACCTTTTCTTCATGTAGTAAGTGCTGCCATGGGCCTGTCAAAGGAAATGTGTAAAGGTAAGGTCCATCTCATTATGCTTTTCTGGATTAAAATTTTCTCATGGAAACTATAAAGACCAGCCTAAAAACCCTTCTCTAAGTAATAAATATGCCCATAAGACCTACTTGAATGCCAATACATTAAATACTTAATACAGGCACAAAGACCAAAGTGAGTTTTGCTTTTCTTTTGTTCACTTCTAAATGCCACAGAATCTTTCAAAATAAGAACCACAAGGAGTTATAAGTGCACGCATCATCTATATGTCACCTAATTGTTGGAGCATTTTGTTTTAGAGTGTGCTCCACATATAATAAAATCATTGAACCACACATGCCTGTGGCAGTTTAAGATATTTATGATAGAGAAGAATAATGAGGTAAATTAGGATGGAGCTCTGGCTTGGTTTTAAATTTCCTAGATTTTTACAAGTCCAAGCTCAAGTCATTCTCTTCCCATTCTGATAGGGTTTAATATTCAATATATGGGCTTGAAGTCTTTGTGAGGCAGTCAGCTATTTACTACTCTTCATGTTTTTAAGTTTTTTGAGTTTAAAAATACACTCATTAATTTGAATTGCAGCATACAATTTTTTTTTGAGAATTTTACTGCCTGAGCTATTGACCAGATAACTGGACAAAAACACTTTCCCAGGATCTGCTGTACAAATCATGGGCCTCCTTGCAAATGTCATTTTGGGGACAGAGACCTCAGATTTTTAGGAAGGGTGTCATTTATTTTTTCCTTCTGGAGAAAGGAAAAGCCTTTTTCTCTGCCCTGTTTCTAAAATATTAATATGAAGAAGCAGTCTCATTCCTTAAAGAAAAATTAAACAAACAAACAAGCAAGTATTTCCCAGATAAGAAATGCTCTGGCAAGAGAATTGTTAGGGAAGCAATCTGAATTTCTTCTTTTATATGTGGAGGTAGCTTGGATTTATGTGGTCTGTGCTGGCTGGGCAAACCTTAGTATCCTTGGCTCTTCATTGTTGGCTCAGCTAGGGCTCCAGGCAGCAGCAGCTCAGAGGTTAATATTGCCCACTGCTCTTCTCTGGAAAGCAGATGAGTAATTCCACCTTCAGAGGGCGACCTGTTGGCACTTCCTCACACATTCTTGATATAAACAACACATAGGTAGGGGTTGTTAGCAAGGCTTATTCTGTGGGAGGTAGGGAGTAAAGAAAAAGCAATAAAGAGAGACTTAGTTAGTTGAAAACTGCAAATCTCACAATGGCAAGCAGTTCAAAGCAAGGTAAGTAGCCTAGGGGAGGACTTAAGTGTACAAACACATGCGCCTAAGCTCCAAACCCCTCCAGGTAGGGCCACAGTGGGAATTGCCCTGCTGCCCTGCTGTGCTTCATCTAGCACTTTCTCCATACTCACAGAGCAACCTCCTTCAGGTTTCTGCTTAGGCTCTCTGCCCACACTGCTATTTTAAGCCCTCTCTTCAGTTCCTTTTCCCCACCTTTGCTTATCTCCTTTCACCTGTGTCCTTCAAGTCTAGAGCTTTATGATGTACTCTGTCAGAGCGACAAAAAAAATAGACATACCATTATCATAGGATTTTCCTTGAAACCCAGGAGCTCTCATAGTAAAATAGCTTGAAGGCAACTGGAAATATCCAGCTCAACTTCAGATGGTCCTGGTGAAGGTAGACCTTCCCATGGGACAAAGCAGAGCTCTGCTCCCTGGCAGGCAGGGACAGAAGGTGGCCTTGCTGAGAGCTCTTGAGATCACAGGCTTTGCATTCTTCCCTTCAAAGAATTACTGTGCACTTTATTTTCCTGTGTGTGGGATTAATGTTTAGTGTTAGAAAAATCAGGTGATTTTTCTGTCCATAATAGAAAATTTAGAAATAGTCTAATAGGAAACTTAATTATTTTCCTAATAATTTATTTTTGGGAAATTGATTTTGGGGTGTTAGCTCGAGATGCTAAATAATCGATGGTTGGAAGACCAAATGAATGGAAGAATTGGAGAGTATGTAGGAGCATTTACGATAGTAATCCAGAATATTGTTTCAATTTCTACTCAGTTAGCAATCTAAGTCCAGTCGCCTTAACTAAAAAACAGTAGATAAGCCTTCTTATCCCTAGGGAGTATTCTGCCAGATTTCAGATGAATCTATTTCATGGGGAACTAAAAAGATTTCTACCCAGAAAAGAGATCAGAGCGGCATACTGCCTTTCTGGAAATATTTAAGATACATTTTAGTCTTTTTCCTATTCATTTTAGTCTTTTTCTAATCATAAGATGAACCATTGAAAAATAAAATACTACATCTCATTGGTATGTATGCCATTTGTTACATTTTAGCATATGTATCTCCAACATTCTAAATATTGTGAACATATTCTTTTTCAATGAATATAACTATAAATGAAAATTTGGATATGAGAGGAATTTCACTAATACATTGTAAATACTGGCACGGCTCACATCAGGAAAACTGTAAAATCACACACCTTTGACCCATAAAATGAGTCCCACTGATGCTTTCGTAACAGGCAACTTGCTTGCTCCTTATGTCATGAATGCACAGAAAGATTTATTAGAATATTTTTGTCTGCACATCTATTGTGCCTCCACATCATCTTTTATGAATATGCCAGGAAGGAACGTTTGCCTGTAACAAATCTTTTATAAGAACAATTCCACCAAAAAACAAAACAAAACAAAACAAAAACAAAAACATAACAAAACAAAACAGAAAACAGATGAAACTGACAGTTTTAAGTTTCTAGCAAATTACTCTGCCAGTCCCACATTGCGCTTCCAAGTAGAAAGCTCACATTGTTTGGAAATTTCATGGTGCTTCTGGCATTTTAGCTTTGAGGTAAAGTTTGCCAATTATAAAAGTACCTTCTTACTTAAACCTAAACAGTCACATAGTGTTGAGAGTTTGCTTAAGATTAACTACTGCTGTCTTGGCCTCATCAACTCTCTTATTCCTCTTTACTTGCTTCTTTGCAGATGTCTCCCTGTTTTTATGAAATTCTATGTTTCATTGGTTTTAGAGGGTATCAGAAGAAACACAGGCTGCTAACATACAGTGTGACACTCATCTCAGAACCTCTGAGTAAATTAGCTTTGCCCTTGGGATGTCAGCTCCTTGCAAAGTTTGCTAGGATTCATGTCACCTTAGCATCCCCCAGTGCTAATAAAGCAACTTCAGTTTGGTCATGATCGGTAGATATTTGTAGAATTAAACTAAACTAAGCATCATTTTAAAAAATTATTTCTGGTACTAATTTGGTGTCCTATATTCTGTGAAATGCTGTAATACACACAAAATTGCGACACTTTAACACAGTGGAGAAGTAGCAGTATGGAAACTGATGTACTCAAGTGTGGTAGCATTTTGGAATATATGATTTTATTGCATATTCTCTAATAAAATGTATGGTACAGTATTGATAGGCTTTAGGGAAAATGGATAGTTTTACTCATGAAACATGCACATGAACACACTGATAACACTAGTTTAAAGACTATGGGTAAAAGCATGTACAAGGCTTACTGGTGAGTGATTGCTGTTAACCTTGTAAAATCTTACCTCAGGATGTTTGTGTATCTCATGTTTTCATTGTTTTTGATAATAATAGTGAATTTTAAACTCACCTCATTAAATCTTGAAACATTAAAATTTGGAATTAAATAAAACAGAAATGGCTCAATTTTTGTCAACCTTTATTCCATATCTTACTTTGTTACCATGCTCTCTTTCAGTGTATTTTTCTATGAATTTTTCAAAAATCTTTGACAAAACTTTTTTAAAGAGAAAAACTTCTATCTTATTTATTAGATAGGCAATGCAATCACACAGTATAAAATAGTTGGATGAGTGTCTCTTTCTTGCCACCTCAGTTTACCTCCTTGGTAAATAAAGTCACTGCATGACTTACATGTTCCTCCAGAGTTGTTTTTTGTGTGCATATGCCTACATATACAATGCATTCCACATATGGAGTATATAGTTTTTAATACAAGTGGTATGATGACATATCCCTAGTTTGCACTTGCCTTCACTGTAAAGAATATGTTTAATCCTTTAACCTAGGTTAACTATTTATATTTATAATGAATTTCCACTCATGGGTTCATGTGAATGTTTATTGCAAGTTTACTCAGTTACTATCGTGTGTACTCAGATAATCCATAAAGTGACTCTATGGGCCAAGTTACCTGTAATATGTTGTTTTCTTATTTCAAAAATGCATAAAAATGTGGCTTTTGTCCTTTGAGGACCACAGTCTTTATGATTATCCTTATTACCGACTTCAGCTTCTGACATGTTGGGCAAGACTAAACACAAAACTTCTTTAGTAAATTATCTATAAAAATTTGGCAAAGAAACAAGAAATGCTTGTCATTTGTTTCTTGTTATATTCTGCCTATTTAAAATATTCTTTTATCTTCTGACATGTCTACTGATATCAATTGGGTTAACTCAACAATTCTTTCCACCACCCCTAACTCCAACTTTTAGAAATTCTCAGGTCTTTTGTTTATGTGATTAGAATGTGCTTTGTGACTTTTTAGTATTAAGAATCAATTTCATTGCTAATTTTTTGCATATCGTAAATGTGCATATTGCCTTGCTCATTAACCTTTTGACTTGTTCTTGCTAAATTGTAAAATGTCAGTGATGGCATTTTTTTGTTTGTTTGTTTACTGCAAATGTTAAATAGGTATTACACCATTTAACTAAAGATGTTACTCTGATTGCACTAGAGCATAGTTCTACTTGTTAAGGATGGCAGGCTTCTGTAACTCAAATTCTATTGTAATGAGAGTTTTATTTGCACTGTATACTAAGAGTGAACTTCTTCCATTGTTTTGGTTAGGAAAATTTAAATTCTATACTTCTCAAGGTAAAGGTTGAGAGGAATAGATGAATTATGGCTTATAGTGAAAATATCATGATCAAATCTCAACAGCTGGACCTAACTTATAGTGTGATATTAGACAAGTCATTTAATATCTCTAATGGTGGCATAACCAACTACTGAATAAAGTGTTTATGAAATGATTTGGTGCTGAAGATTAAGTAGATTTTCTTTTATGTACATTCCCTTGGTTTCTCATTAATTTCTCATTTTTTCTGAACTTTCAATGTTTGTTTATTTCTACCATAAACTGTGATAGCCTTAGTTTACTCCAATCTAAAGAGGTACTACAAATTCTTCTCCTATGTTACTGGATTACTGGGGAAATCAAATAAGGACAGTATATGTGAACTTGTCCCTAAAAAACCACAGAGTACTCTGAAAAATGATTCTATTTCTCGAACATTTCAGGTTAATAGCTGTAGATGGAGAAATGACCTGATTCACTTGTGTATGTAATAATAATATGCTCCTTTTAGTCATCTTTTCTGAAAAAAGTGAAGTAAAATTTTGTTAAAATTATTGATGTACTGAACATTAAAATAGTTTGCAGAGTATCTCAGATATAGTTGAATGCTGTTGTTAAAGTTACTGAATAAAAATACAGTGGTACCATGGTTCACGAATGCTTTTGTTTGCAAACAATTTGGTTCACAAACAAAAGTATTTGGCAAAATTTTGTTTTTGTTTGCAGACCCTACATTGGGTGGTGAACACAACTGTGGACATCTCTCCTACACAAATGCAGATGTGACCATCTTTTCCAAAATGGTGGAACAAATTAAATTCGTGAACTCAGGTACTAGATACATATTAAATATAATACAATAAAAATAGATATGAAGGCAGTTGTACAATAATTGTCCTTTTATTTGACAAATACTTAACATGTACCCTTAATTATAAGTGGGTTGAAGAGGAAATTTGTAAAAGGAATAAAAAATATTTGGGGTGCAAGGGGAGTTCTAGGGTCAAACCAAGGTCCTGCTAAGCATGTGCTCACCCACTGTGCTACACCACCAACTCCAAGAAATCATAGTACATAAGGAAAACAGATATAACACAAGTTTTTTTTTTTTTTTTTTTCTGCACTGGGGATCAAACTCATAACCTTGCGCCTCTCAGACAGACGCTTAAGCCACTGAGCCAAACTCCTGCCCTGGTTTTTTGAGGCAGGGTCACATTATGTAGCTCAGGCCGGCCTTGTGCTCGCCTTGTAGCCCAAGCCGGCCTCGAACTCACAACACTCCACCTACCTCAGCCTCCCAAGTGCTGGGATTAAAGGAACATAAGTATTTTGAATCAAAGAATTCTACAAATTTCTAAAAATTTAGTGTTTACTTGAATAATTGTATTTTATCCATTCAGTCCATGAAGTATACAGATAGCACTGAAAAACAGTTCCAGAGATTTAGAAATTTCAACTTTTTGAAAAATATTTTTCAGTTTTTTACTGTGATTTATGGCTAGATACTTTAATGAAATCTTTCATTAAACAAATACTGATGAACACTGCTTCCTCTTTGGTTTTTCTAATTTCCTGTAATTTAGTACCATTTTGTTCATTAGGTTGTTGAAAAGAAACTATTTTTCATAGTACATTATGCCAAGAAAATCTCAATTGATTAAATAAACTCAAGCCATATAATGTATTTCTATTTTGTAAAGTTTCATATTTCTAAAATGTTGGTGTGTCCTTTATTTTGTAATAGTTAACTAATGACAGACATTAGTTTCCAGGAGGAAATTATTAAATTCTGAATAATATTATATTCTTAAACCTATCTAGTTTTTTATCTAGATATATTCATAAAACCTTGGAAGAAGCCACAGGAAGATGTTGAAAATAGGCATAATTTAGTGCTTTTTTCCATTATTGAAGCCAAGGAGGAAAGGACCAAGTTGATGGGGCCGTATTAAAATGGTGGAGAGTCCATAACCCAGGGTAGCACAATAAGTTACTGTGCCACAAGGAAGAGCTTCTGGATAACTCACATGAATGACATATTTGATTTTATTTATTTAGCAAAAATAATTGGGAAAAATAAACTAGAATCATCTTTGGAGCATCTGACCATGAATAAAGGTCTTCGGGCTCAATGATTTGGCTGTCACAAAACACTCTCTTTTCTTGCAAATTATTTTCTTTGCTGTTGGCTTGACATCACCTTCCTAAGCATGTGTTCTATACTAGTGCCAGGATTTCCATGTAGGATCAGGATCAGCTGTCACAGGATTCACATGGCACCCCCATTGCCTGCTGTCTGTGACCCCATTTATGGCATCATGTATGCTGTTAGCAATCCCATCCCCTTTTCAGAGTTAAGATAAAGATGTAAGTAAACAGATGCTCCTGCTAGAGCTCCTCATGGAAACCCACTTTCTAAACAAGCAAGTTGTAGATCTAGCTTTTCTCTCTGGGAGTATGCAACTGTGTGGGATTCTTTATGCAAAACAGCAAAGGAGAAGAGTGTGCCCCTTGGGAGGGGGTGCAGTAGAATGATAAATGTAGTCCTTGGCGGGCTTGCATGGAGAACTCTGAAAAATGTTCCTCTTCTCCGTCTCAGATGATTCTCTGGCTCTCCCACTTTAAAGTAGACATCCAGAATTGCTTGAAATTTGAGAACTCTGGTTTAGATGAACTTTTCTGGCTATTTCTTTTACCATTCACAATTTAGGAGTTTTGTTTTGTCAGAATTAATTCCAAACTTCTATCGGGAGGAACATGATGGAAGTCCTATCACTTCCTCTTGATCTGTATTTTCTATATTCATTTATAAAGATCCAATAGATTAATATAGGAGTAGGGTCTTTGAGACCAAGAAATTTCTCTTCTTTTTATATATGCCATAACAGTGATGGCAACCTATGTCATGTGTGCCACAGTGGGCTGTTTGTATCATTGAAAGCTCTAAAAGTTTACTATCACTTCCCTATAATGTAAACCTAATAATACTGTGAGCATTCAGAATGGATACATGTGTTGGTAAAATCACTGATTGCACATGACTTAAAATTACTAATGACTAAAGTTCTGTGAAGTCATACTGGTTACTTTGCTTTATTTAATTTATAGATTATATCTTTTTCTGTGGTTTGTAAATGATATGTATGCTATATAAATTGTAAAACATATAAATTGTATATATATGTGTTATATATATATATATATATATATATATATATATATATATATTTCGCATTTTTAGAAGCCTTTGTAAACACTTTCTGGATATCTTTGAGTCAAGAAGTTGAAAGAAAATATTAAGTATGATTGTACCTCCTTCCCAACAGTATCACACTAGTATTCAAAGATTGATTCTCACAGCAAAATTTGTTGTAGAATTTTTGGGGGGCTCTGAATAAATCTGGGAACAAGAAGAAAGTTGAAAAAGTTGTGGATTTTTATTAAATATGCTTGAAGCAATTCAGTTCCTTTGAGAAAAACAACTCCAAACTTAAGAGTTTATCTCCAGCTTTGGAAAGTAAATTCATATAAAATTTTTCTCATGGTTAACACCAAAACACGAAAGCCGGGAGCTCTGTATACTAGATTCATGTCTCACCCAGAGGGACAGATTCCCATGTCTTCTAACATGTCGCTGCAAGGATTTCCTGTGTAGAGAGATGGAATAAACTATATCTTTTGTCAGCAATTTCTAGCCACAGAATAAGAAGACTGCATATCTTTAGGTTTTGGATTTAGATTATCATGTTTAATAAAAGTGGATTAACTTATGGTGCTTTCTTAAAGTTCAACCATTTGCATGTTCTTGATGATTATTACTACTTTCATGTACCATTATATATTTGGTATAGTCATTAAATTCACTTACTTTGTAATTCAATTAATTTAAAAGTGAACTTTATATCATTACCAAAAAAAAAAAGAAGGAAAGAATAAAAGAAAGTCATTGCCACAGGCCACAAATCAAAATTGTAAAAATAAGCACAAAGAAAACAAAATATGCCTGTGAGTGCTGATTATGTCATGAAGTCTGCTCGTCTCTGTGCTTGACATCTACTCATTCTTTGGTAAATGTATTTAAATATAGAAATGAGTTAAAAAATAGTACCTCCACAGTGACCCATTGTCCATCCTTTACTCAAAATAATAGAAAGAGATCAGAAAAAAAGTATACTTATGTCTGTACGATGTGAGGTTATTTAACACAATGTCACTATTTGTTCCGAATCGCTCCTCATACCCCCCATCAATAATTTGAGTGTACCTACAATCCTGAGTACCATCAATATTGAAGCATCCACAGTCTTGAAAAACAATACTCTGTACTAAAGCAAGAATTTCAGCACAGATGCTGAGGAGGCAATAGTAAAGTAACAAAAAAATTACATAGTAACTTTCTCGTGTTGCTGGCATACAAGCATCATCTGGGTAATTTGTTTTGAGTTCACATAGGGAAAGATAGTTATAAATGTTTATGTCAACAGAAAAGGAGGGTCATTTAGCATAAATAATGATTTTTTAAAAATTTTTTATACATTTTTGTATGTGAAAATATGTACCTTTAGATAATGTGTACCTGTGTGTACAAAATTCATGTGACTATTAGATGACTAGCTCTCTACTGAAATATCGTTTCTATATTTTTAGGTAATTAACAACTGCTATTCTCAGGTATTTTGTCTGAATATTTAATTGTTATTTATTTCATTAATTTCACCAGCAATTCTTGGGGGCATTTTAAAACTTTTTACAGCTATGAGATCTTCATAAAGGTAATAGCAGTGGATAAGTCAATAAGCTGTTAGTTTAGAAACAAAAGTAGCTTAGAGTTAGCAGTATTTTTGGATTCTTATCCTGGCTCTACTATTTACTAACCATGTAACTTTAATCTAGTTATTTAATCTTTTTTTTTTTTTTTTACTATTTTCTTACTGGTAAATCACTATAATAACAATGGGGCAAATGTTATTTGTTTTACTTAAAGTGTTAATACATATAATGTATACAATAATACGTGACACACATAAACATTCAAAACATTAGCAGATATCACTCCTACTATTGTCAGTATTCATCCTGGGTAGCTTTTTGCCATAAGATGAGATGAGAAATATGAAAGCATGAAAATGCCACTCATTACACTGAAGCCATAATCATTGCTTTCTCACTGTCATATTTTAGTGAGTTTAAGTAGTAGACCAATTAAATTAAATAGAAAAAAAATTCCTGACTTTTGAGAATTTCCTTAATGCTAATTCATATGTCAGTTTTTTTGAGGACATTACAAAATACACAGTGATATTATCCCTAGTAAGGATAGAGGAATATATTTAGCACAAAGAGCTGTCAGCAGTGCTAAGCTGCACAGCAGTAGGACAAGGAAATTTGGAGAATTGTCTGGGGGCAGTGATTAAAAGCTTGTCAAAGAAGATCTATGGAGAGAGCCCAAGAAATTGGATTGTTTACCCTGAAGAAGACAAGGCTTAAAGATGATTTAATGCTATTATAGAACTATAAGAGGATTCTTTTCCAAAGCCTCATGATAAGCTTTTCTATAGCTCTCCTGAGATCCACGCAGGAGGAGATGGGCTGACCATGCAGTGAAGGGATTTGGAGTGGGTAGGAAACGGTTTTCACAGTTTAAAAAAAAAAGCAGTTTGAAAGGGAAAATATGTATGTCCATATTTTGGGAGGTTTTTTCGTAAAAGCCACTTGAAGTAGCTTGACCTGATCCTCCATTGACTCATAGGGGTAAGTTCTGCTTCCCAACAAGGTACCCTCTGCAAATCAGAAAAGGACTAACCCACCAGAGTCTCAGAAACAGCCACTTATTAGCAGCTCTTCCCATCCATAGCAATGCAAACACCTCAATGGGAAAGTCCACTGGAAGAGTTCAACCTAATTTTACCATATAATGACACAAACCTATCAGTCCTTGGGATGAAGGTTTTCAGTTTAAGCCATAAATAACTATGTATCTCCTATAGCTTTCCATAAGTTTTCCATATTGTGGACCTGGAAATTTTAATATATTTACAAAGTTTTCACTGAAATCCTCTATGTGGCAACAACTGTGTCACTTTCTGAAGCATTTCTGGAAGTTCTCTTTCTTGAGTGTCTTTAGTTTGATAATACAAGGGTGTCTTGATGTCCTGAATTGATTCAAAATGTTTATCTTTTACTGTCATTTTGACATTGGGACAGAGCCACAAGTTGCATGTTATGAAATCCGGTGAATGAGCTGAATACACCACAGTGTTTTTACAAAGCTGTCATTTGGTAGGATGGCATCAGCAGCAGTGTTCACCATGCTTTTGATCACACCCGTCAAAGATACGCACAAAAGAGGACTTCCAGAATTGCTTCAGAGAGTGGCAAGAATGATAGGGTAAGTGTGTTCAAAGGAAGAGTATTTTGAAGAGGGCTAATGGCAATGTGTTTTTTACTACAGTAAATTTAAAAATTTAAACATTCACTGTTCATTTTGATAACACTGTGTTATACAAGTGAGCAGAAACTGAACAAAAGATGTTTACCACAATGTCTTTGGGCACACTGATATTGTCTATCCTATTCTACTTCTCTTTTTAATATATTTTTATTGTTTATTTCATAGGAAGAAAACAAAATTTCATAATGATATAATAGAGTGACAGTAGTTAATACATTGTGTATTGTTATCTTTAAAGTAGTTACTCAGAATAAAAGATTTAAGTATAAAAATTATCCAAATGATATTAGCACAACCTTTCTTTTCAAATAACTAAAATAAACTATTAGTTTAACTATCATGTATTTTTCCTTTCCTTCCTTTCCTCTTTCCCCTATTCTAGTTCCTTTTCCATTTTGAACCATTTCTTCCCCTTTCAAAATATCTGTTGTACATTTTGAACCTTATTTACTCTTTCATTTTCTCACACCAGGGAGACAATATGATGTGTACATACATGAGTGTAATTTACTTCACTTATGAGTATGATCTCAAGTTGCATTCATTTACCTATAAAAGTCTCAAGTTTAACATTCATAATGGCTGAATAGTACTCCATAGTATAAAAATATCACATCTTTTTAATCCATTCCTCTGTTGATGGGCATTTGGGTTGTTTCCAAGATTTAACTATTACAAATTGTGCTGCTATAAACATGGGTACACATATATGACTGTGGTATGGTGTCTTTAATTCTCCTGAGAAGATACCCAGAAAGAGAATAGCTGGGTCAAATGGGACCTCTGATTCCAGTTTTTTTGAGAAATTTTCATACTGTTTTCCACAGTGATTGCACCATTCTGCACTCCCAAAAACAGCAGAGAAGGGTGCCTTTTTCCCCACAGCCCCTCCACCATTTGTTATTGGTTGATTTATTGAGAATAGTCATTCTTTCTGGAATGAGATGGAATCTCTCTGTTGTTTTAATTTGCTTTCTTGAATGACCAATGATGTTGAACATTTTTTCATGTATTTATGTGGAATTTGTATTTCTTCATCTGAGAAATGTATATTCATCTCAGGTGCTCATCTTTGGATTGGGTCTTTGAATTTTGGGAAATCTGATTTTTTTGCAGTTCTTTATATGTTCTAGATAAACATCCTTTTTCTGAGGGACAGTTGGCTAAAA
>RJWM01028973.1:0-24998 GCA_004363535.1 Dasyprocta punctata | reverse complement strand
GGGCTACAAAGTGAGCTCAGGGCCAGCCTGAACTACACATTGATACCCTGTCTCAAAAAGACAAAAAAAAAAAAAAAAAAAAAAAAAAAAACCTAAGTGCTCTAAAATACTGTCTTGTCCTTTAGCTTCATTCATGCACAGGCACTTCCAAAATAGAGGTAGTCCACAAACCAGATATTTTAAATGTGACCAACTCCTGGGAGCCCCCATATACAAATACTCCTTCATTTATGATGGAGTTATATTCTCATGAACTCATATCAGAAAAGTTCTGAAGTCCAAAATGTATTTAATATGCCTAACTTACCAAACGAACTCTGTAACTTCAAAACACAACACAGAGAATTGTCATGCAACCCTGTGACTGTGCGGCTGACTGGGAGCTGTTGCTGCCCAACATGATTCAGTACAGGTAATGGTAGCCCCAATGAGGGTCAAAATTCAAAATTTAATACCGTTTCCACTGAATGCGAATCACTTCCACACACTGAGAAAGTTGAAAAATCGTAAGTTGAGCATCAGAAATCAGGACCATCTGTATATACCTACACGTACAGTGTAAATATTCTATCAGACAAAAGTTCACACTAAATACCTATTAATCAAAGGTGGCAAAAGTGGTTATGGAGAGTGGTCATGTCTGGAAGGAGAATCCAAATTGGGAAGAAGCATGAGGGAACCTTGTAGGGTGCTGGAAATGAACTATCTGGAACTGGATGATTATATGGTTATATACATAAGCAAAAACTGAGTTGCCAAAAACAAAACAAAACAAAAACAGAACACCTGCGCTGCAGACAGGATTCATGCACTTATACCTTTTTTTTCTTTTTCTTTTTTTTGAGATAGGGTTTTTCTATGCAGTTTAGGCTGACCCTGACCTCATGGTGACCCTCCTGCCTCAGTCTCTGGAGTGCTGGGATTACAGATGCGCACCACCACACCAGGCCTTACTGCTTTTTTCTATATGTATGGTATACATTTTTTTCCCCTCTACATGAAAGAGTAAATAACTATGAATAAGAGAACTCCTTTCTTAGGTCATGGGCTTGGTCTGAAAGTAGCATTATATTTAATTTTCAGGGTTGGGGATTAAATCCGGGGCCTTGTGCATGTCAGGCAAACACACTACTGAGCTATGTCCTTAGCCTCTTAGAGCGGCATTCTACACAATGTTATTCTATTCCACTGATGACATTCATGCCATCAATCTTTACAGGTTAGGATATTCAGACGGGTGACAAGAAAGGAGGGAGGGAAAGGAGAAGAAATGAAGACAGGAAGAGAAGGAAAAAGGTTCATAGAAACTAACCAATTTATAGATTACTCAGGATTTGACTATACTGTGAGTTTTTATGTTTTGTTTTGTTTTTTAAAGAGTAGGAAAATTTACTGGGAAAAGGAATGGGGAATTGGAATAGCTCCTAAGAGACAGAAGAGGTCCCTAATGGGTTATCCTATACTGTGAGATTTACAGATCAGAATGTGAAAAAATTAATTACTGATAGGGATATAACTAAACAAAAACTGAGATAACCAATGACATTAAAATCTGGGGAGAGGGTTTGCAAAAACACATAATGGAGTGGCGATGCACCATTGTAATCCCAGCATTCTGAAGAGTGAGGCAGGATAATCGCAAGTTTGAGGACACCCTCAGCTACTTGTGAAATCCTGTCTTAAAATTTAAAAATGAAAAACACAAAGACTCTTGGAGTCAAGTGTGGTGGTGCATGCCTGTAATTACACTATTCTGGGAGGCTGAAGCCGGAAGATTCCAAATTTGAGCTCAGACTAGGCAATTCAGTGAGACCCTGTCTCAAAATTTCCAGTGGGGGTGGGAGACAGAGTATGGCTGAGGATGTAGTTTAGTGTGACAGCCCTGGGTTTAATCCCCAATTTCCTCCTACCCTCTCCACACATATACAAAAAAAGAGATGAGGGGTTGAGGGTAGCTCAGCAATAGAGTACTTGCCTAGTACGCATGAGGTCCTGTGGTACCCCAGCACCTCAAAGGGGAAAAAAAGCACAAAGCTAGAGATTGTTTTAAATGTATCTTCATTAAGGCCTTCACATTCTTTGGGCACCGGCTGCGGCATCTATTTCTTGGGGCCACCAGAATGCAAAGTAACACGAATATCAGACGAACCTAAGGAAGTTTTTTTTCGTTTGTTTTTTTTTTTTTTTTTTTTTGGTTTTTTAAAATTTAGTTTTGAGTCTCTAATGGTGGCCAGCATTTCTCTGGCAGCACACTCAGCTAATTTTTCTAGGAATAGCTTACTAAGAGTCCTAGTTTCCTTTGGGGCTGCAGTTGTTAGCCAGAAGTTCCTCACCCTAAGGAAAGTGGTTTAGACTTCCCACCTATTTTTAAACACAATTCTTGTCCACGGTAATAAAGCTCATCTACTTTTGATCTCGCTTGCACAGTCAAGATACTTCTCAAGTATAATCTGAACAATTTGGGGACCTAACTTCCTCGAGTTTAATGTCATGGGAAAACCTGAATATTTCACTCACATAGAACATTTATTAAATGTCAAGTAAGATGAGCATCGCTGTGTAAACTCTTTCATACGGAACTTATCAAGATGCTCTGCAGAGGCAATGCCATGCAGGATCAGAAAGCACAAGAACAAAAACCAGTGAGGAGCCAGAAAAATTCAGTTGGCTCTACTCTCCTTAACGGTGTAACCACTTCCCCTTGGGCAAATCACTGCCTCTGCCTGAGCCTCTAATCCCACCACCTGAGAGCCTGGGACAGAAGAAGGTAAGTTCGAGGCCAGCCTGGCTCAGCAGGAGCCCAGCAGCAGACCTGTCTCAAAAACAAAACAACACACCAAAAACCAAATATGAGAGCAGTAGCATATCATATATAGTCTGACACTCTCAGTAAAAACTATGGCAGCACCCTGAAATCAAACTATATTTCTTCTTCTTTTTTTTTTTGCAGCACCAGGGATCGAACTCACAGCTTCACACCTGCCAGACAGGCGCTTATGCCACTGAGCCAAACTCCCGGCCCTCAAACTATAGTTCTACATAAAAATATTTACTTGAAATTAAAAAAAGATTATAAATAGTCTCCTGTGAGGTGAAGTCAGATTTGTGCCTACCTTTATTTATTTATTTATTTTTAAATTACAGTTTTTCAGAGCTTTACAGTTTTTATTTTTTGTCTTTTTCAGACAGGGTTTCCCTATGCAGTTCAGGCTGGCACTGAACTTACTTTATGGCCCAAGCTGGCCTCAAACTTGCAGCGCTCCTACTTGAGTCTCCCAAGTGCTGGGGTTACAGGTGCGGGCCACCATGCCTGGCCACTTTCTGATTTTTAGAACTGAAAAAAGTGACTACAGATCTATGAAAGGGTTTAAATTGCCTTTGGCTAGACCTTACCAAAAGTCTTCTCAAACTAAACAGTACTCATTGGTAACAATTCTGTTCTATAATTATAATTAATGATTTGTCATTTGTGATATCTCTTATTGAAAGAGACTGAACTACCCTAATGCCCTGACCACGGTAAACTGACGGGGTATTACTGATACCAAGGCAACTGCACCCCACCAGTACCAGGGATTGAATCTACAGAAGGCTTTATTGATTCTTGTTTGTTCCTCAGGGTAAAATTCAGGTTCTGTGCTTTGTAGGTTCTAAAATGGGCAAATGTAGGTAGTTAAGTCTAGTCAAAGCCACACCTTTGCACTTGCTGTCAATGAACTACTTAACCCATTTATGTGTAAAAAAACCCCTTCATTATTTGGATAATTTTGCAACTTTTCTAGGTTCCATTAGCATTTCCAGGTCAGTCATCTCATTTTGATTAGAACTGACACATTTTTATTTAAGCAAGGATTTCAACCTTTCAAGCTTCCACATGCCTTTGCTGTAAGAAAACAAATATTTTAACACTGTTTTTGTTCATGAGAGACAGGGTTTTGCTATGTTGGCCAGGAGGGAGTACAGTGCTTACTTTTTTAAACTTGTTTTTGCAGTTCTGGGGCTCAAACCCAGGCCTCGAGCAGGCGAGGCAAGTTCTGCCATGTGCTTGGCCCCCACAGTGACCATTCACAGTGTAATCTCACGACTGCTAGTGTGTGTGGACGCTGCACCAGCACGGGACACTGCAGCCCCCAACCCCTGGGCTCGAGCGAGCCTCCTGCCTCAACCTCTGGAGTAACTGGGACTCCAGGTGTATGCCACTGTGCCCAACAAACATTTTAAAATATTAATATTGTCTTTCTGTATAAAAACGTAATCCTGTGTTGTCTTTATCACTCCTATGAAGTATAACGCCTAGCAGAACTGTATCTCACTGCTCAGTCTCCTCCCAGCAAGCAGCTGAGACATGAATTACATCATGATGACATTATTTTGCGTGTCTAGAAAGAAAGAAAAATTATCTAGGGAAAAATAACACTAATGGTGATTACGATGGTAATTGTTTAAGTAAATCTAATGCTTAAGATGACAAAATCAGATTTAACATATGCATCTGGTTTTGGGAGAAAATGTCACTTCAACATTATGTCACTTATCCAAGTTAAAATTGAGTCTTTTTCTTATGGAAAGGCTTCATAACAAAGGCAGTACTACCAGACACTGCTCTGTACTTGCCAACCTGTCAGATGGAGTTGTGGAACTCATCTGAAATCCACAATGCTTGGATTTATAGCTTTGCTAGGATCGGGAAGGGGTACAAACACAAACTACAGAAACATTACTGCAAAGAAAATTGCAGCAAACCAAGCTATGTTTAAACTCTTAACTAATGAAAGCAATGCGACTTGGGTTATACCCTGATACCCTTGCAACGACTATAGAAAAAAACTTCGAGTAATACTTGAATTAATCACTAAAGGGGAAAAACAGTATATTCTGACTCATATTAAAGATTACAGTAAGCTGGACCTAGTACTGCACACCAAGAACCCCAGCACTCTGGGAGACTGAAGCAGGAGGATCTCAACTTCAAGTCCAACCTGGGCAATTTAGTGATTTAGCCAGATCCTGTCTCAAAGGCTCTAGGTTCCACCCCTAGCACTCACCCCAAATCACAACAGTAACAAGTTACTACACCACTAAAGCATATACAGAGGGTAAGACTTCCAAGTTCATGTACAGGAAGCAAATTTTTACACAGAAATGTAACACAAAATCTGCATAGAAACCCACTCAAGAGTAACACTCAAATGTTACCTAAAAGTAACACATTTGTCTCAGCATGGATGTAAGTGCATTAAGAACTTTTAAGGGTAGGGATACAGTTCAGTGGTAGAGTGTTTGATCCCCAGCACTGCAAAAAGAATTTTTTTAATTCTGAAGTTATGTATCAAAAGGCTCACATTTCTGCAAAAGGGTTAATGGGGGCCTTCTTGTGCACTACAAGTGCAAAATTCGGTGGTATAAATAATTAAAAGTATTAGCATTAGAAGACAGGCCCCAACATAAAGGGTACCTCAGCTATCTCAAATGATATACAGAGTAACAGGCTGAGAGCTTGACATTCACAAGCTGCACCCCACATAACCCAAGGAAAGAAGTAAGACATTCCATCTCTTGTATATTAGGTAGAAATTTTAGTTTCCAAACAGTAAAGGAGCGGTTTGGCCTAAGCAACTGCTTCCTAACAGTTTCATGTATGAAAAAAAGGGAAGAGACAACAAGAAAAATAATCAAGTAAAAGGGTTAGGAAAGGGCAAATAAGGAAATTATAAGAACATCTACATGCACAAATCAAACAGAACATCTAGACACGATGTGACATCTTCATTCTCAGGCTTCTCAATTAGGATTAGAGACTTCTAAAACAGCACACCATGTGTAGAGAAGAAATCAAAGTACCACAAACCTGAAGCTGGGAGCACAGTGCACACTCTGAAAGCGTAAAGGGTGACCCCAAATGAAGTTGCTGAGGCTTCACTAGAAAGAGGGAATGTCACAGTCTGGGGCTTTTTCCTCCGAGGAATGAGAACATTCAGAGGCCGAAGTCATCCATTCCTCCAGGCACCCGGCCCAGCCAGCAGAAGGGTAGATCCCGCCCCTCAGGGAACTGGTTACAGGGCCTCCAGTTCCACCCCTGGTGTCTTCCAGACATGACTGACTGCAATTTTCACCCTGATTAACTTCCAGGAATGCCAGCCAGAGGAGCAGCCAGAAGAAAAGAACACAACGAGTAGCTATTTCCCCTCTGTGTCAGCTGGACTCGGGAACAACTGCGGTCTCTCTCTCCCTGCTCTCTGTCTGTCTCTGTCTGCCTGTGGGTCAAAAAGCAGGCAAGCGCCCCGCGGACCAGTGACATACTCGCACCAACCATCTTAAAAGCTGCAACCTCCCCAGGTCCTTGCCCTAATCTTCCCGTTTCCCAAGTCCCCGTACTCTCGAGTTTCCCTACACAACATTTATCACCTTCTTAATGCTACACAATTATTTATTATTTCTATGTCCTGCTAACTGATAAAATCCATGCAGTTGGGTTTTTTTTAATCTATTTTATTCAATGATTATCTTCAGTGGCTCGAACAGGGCCTCACATATAATAGCTATTAAAAATATTTATGAAATGAAAAGAAATAAATAAGAAAAACTAAAATGACCTCCCAGAGGTCAACAATATTCAGAGGGCCGATTGTGCCTCTGCTCCTCTAACAGAACCAGACGGTTTCTGGGATCAATCCACCTCACCTGCACCTGTATGACCCCAGGCCCTGCCTTCAAGCTTCCATCCCTCTGGAACCACGGCACTGCTACAAGCAGCAAAGGTAGCAAAACTCATCCTTGAATCTGAAGGATTTCTCAAGGCCTTCACAATCTGCTTTATCCTAGTTTATTTAATTTGGGATAAAATGTGTTGAATAGAAGTTATCCTAAAAGAAGTATGAAAATAATTATAAGTAATTTCCCTTTTCAAAAATCAAATTTTAAGTCAATTCAGCAAGCATTTATTAAGCATAAGGTATTTTCAAAGCACTGGGCTAGGAGGTATGGAACACAGGGGAACAGAGAAGACAAAGTCTCTGATGGAACTCACAGGAGGGAGGAAGAAATGCATGTCCAAACCATTATGACAATACGTCACAAAGTGCTCTCACAGAGATCCTAGCCAAAAAAGAGATAAAAGGACGATGAAGTAAATTATACGGATAGATGAATGGGAAGAAGTGAGGGTACAAAAGGCTTCAGGAAGAAGATAACGTTTCTTTGCTAGGCTGAAGAAAAAGCTTGATAGTGAGCTGAGGTACCTTAGAACCAAGAAAGGGCACTCTAACAGAAACATTCGAACAGAAGCAAAAACAGAAAAACCCTCAGGCGCAAAGACTGAAAAGTACAACAGGGTCAAGTGAAGGAAGAGTTGTAGAAAGATATAAATGGAGTAAGAAATACATGAAACAGGGCTAAGGACGGCTTGGTTAGGACATACAGGAGTTAAACCCTGGGCGATGTTGCCACTGAGAGTCATTAAGGGCATTTCAGCAAGAAATGAAATGCTCGAAAATGTAATTTTTATACCAGACATGGTGGCGCATGCCTGTAATCCCAGCACTTGGGAGGCTGAGGCATCAGGATTGTCACAAGTTTGAGGCTAGCATGGGCTACATAGTGAGTTCAACATCAGTCTAAGTTACCTAGAGAGACCCTGTCTCAAAAAACAAACCAATCAACAAATAAATAAATTTCTCAGGAGGCTGAGGCAGGAGAATCGCTGTGAGTTTGAGGCCAGTCTGGGCTATGTAGTGAGATCAAGGCCAGCCTGGACTACACAGCGAGACGGTGTCTCAAAAACCATTAAAAAAAGAAAAAAGAAAAAAAGCTTTGTAATTTTTAAAGTCAATGCTGGGTTTCTTTGTTATATACTCTTGTAAGAACCAAATTCTTTTCTTTCACACCTTTTCAGCCCATACTCATATACTGTGTTCATTAGCTGATGGCCTCCCCAACTCGATTACATGTCCAAAGAGGACAGGATGAGTGTCTGGCCCAGTACGTGAAGCATTCAATAAAAATTAATTCAATCAATCAATAAAAATTATCATATACTAGTAGCATGTAGTATGGAACACAGAAAGTGTATTAACCACAAACTTACTGCTGTAACAGAGAAGATGAAGCCCTGAACTAGGTGAGATGAAAAAGGAGGTGAATGGCAAGATATCTGACTTAGGGGATGATCAGATGGGTTGGTGAGGAAGAAAAAAAGAACTAAATGAGTCAAAAGTTCTGGCCCGTAACAACTGGAAGAATAGTGAAGTTCAGCAGTGGAGGTGAACCTAAGGCAGGCGTGCCGCGGCAGGCTGCTTCACTGAAAGCTCTAAAAGCTTCACCATCACTGGCTTAGAGGAAAAAAGCATAGGCAAATTTCAGAAACTACGGTCAAGAAGTACAGAAGAACACAGATACAAGTAGGAAAAAGTCCCTCCTTCCTGTATACCTTTTAGATTTATACACTCCATTAACTTCACAACTCATCTTCCTAGAGCTCCATTTCTCACATCATCCTTTAGGATTCTGATCTAGAAGTGTCAATTCTAGGACAAAGATAAATGCTGAGTTTCACACCAAACTTCAGCACCTGCAACTGATGTTTAAAAGTTATATTCTTGAATATCCACTTCAGCTCACATGAGTGAAAGGTCATCCCAACCAGACCCAAAGTGCCCCACCTTAGAAATGCTGCTCGGAATGCTGCTGACAGCATACCAACAGCCCAACAGCTGTCCTCTGTAAGAACAGGGCAGACACTGCTGTGTTTCTCCATGAATACTAAACTACGGCCTCAGAAATTACAGGTATCAGCATGCAAGGTGGTACCATGATGCAATGTGGCCCAACAGCCACAGTCTGGATTTCATGCTGTGGTTCAATCTCCAAAGGTTATAGGGCATCTACTCTCACCACCTGCCAATCAAATTCCCCATGATTTACTTTTTTTTTTAACTCACTCACGAAAACTACATTTCTAGTATAAATCTTTCTAAAATCTCACCTTCAAGTACAGTGCTTCCCAAAATGATCTTTAGATTAACTAGTAATGTACTACAGATGGCTGAGAGTAAAACAATCGCACTTCTAGAACTTCTCATGAGCCCAAAACGAATAGTTTCACCCACCAAACTTTTCTACTCTAGCATCTGCAGGATGTTTTACCTGCAGATTCAAAAACAGTGAATGCTAGAACGTAGATTAAATATCTGATGTCTGTGGGGGCACGGTGGTGCATGCCTACAATCCCAGCAACTCAGGAGACTGAGGCATAAGGATAGCCATGAGCTCAAGGCCAGCCTGGGCTACACAGTGAGACCTTGTCTCAAAAGACAAAATGAAACAAAACACGACATAATTTCCCTATGTTAACAAAACAAAGGATTAAGACCATCATCATCTTAACATTTAATAAACAGCTGCCTTTGGAAGTCTCAAATCTAAGAATTAACTGGGAAATGTTGATGAAACTCCAAACCTGGGAAAATAACCACTTGGTTATGTAATTTTATTCCCTTAAAACTGCTTGGAAGGTGGAGGACAGGTGTAGCGTGACATGCCCAAGACTTTGGGTTAGATCTATAGGACTGGCAAAAAGCAAGGTAGGCGGGCAGGCAAAAGAAAAGAAAAAAGAAAAGGAAATGGAAAAGGAAAAGAAAGGAAGACAACAACAAACTGAGGGCGGGGGATATACCTCAGTGCAAGGCCCTGAGTCTGACCTCCACCATCACTCACACACACATGCACACGCAAGCTGCCAAATAAAACACTGTGGGCAACTCGGTTTCAGTTCCAAGTTAACCCAAAGGAAGGTTTCTACTTACAGGACAAAAATGGAAAAATGCCGAACTAGCCTTTGCAATCAGTTCCACTGAGCTCAAAGATTTCAGATAAAAGATTTTCAGATATTTCCTGAGAGGCTGAGGCAGGAAGATTCCAAGCTTAAGGCCAGCTTGGGCAACTTGGTGAAAAGGCTGGGAATGTAGCCCAGTGGTAGAGCTCCCATGTAGTATGTGTGAGGCCCTGGGGCAGGGTGTGTGTGTTTGTGTGTGTGTGTGAGTGAGAATCCTCAGGAGGACAAGGGAGCGATTATTAGATTCCTGATGGAAGTCCTTTCTTGCTGACATGTGGCAAATCCTTCCAGATATAATTTCCTATCCCAAGCTAAGGTTCTTTTTTGGCAGTGTTCTGTTTCCTACTTCTGTGTTACAAGGAAGCTAGAGAAAGGTATACACAAGCTAGTGAGCCTGCAGAATGACAGGACGAGACCCTCCAAGAAGAAAAAGCATAGCTTTCCTAACAGCAGAGAGAACTAAGAGCCAAGTTCCAGGGAACTAAAGCTGTACTCATTAGCTCTTCTGAATACTGACTATATATATATATATATATATATATATAATTTTTTTTTTTTTTTTTTTTTTTTGCGGCACCGGGGATTGAACTCACAACCTCGCGCCTGCCAGGGCAGGCGCTTAAGGCACTGAGCCAAACTCCCGGCCCTGGTTTTTTTCTGAGGCAGGGTCGCACTATGTAGCTCAGGCCGGCCTTGCACTTGCGTCGTAGCCCAAGCCGGCCTCGAACTCACAACGCTCCACCTACCTCAGCCTCCCGAGTGCTGGGATTAAAGGCGTGCGCCACCACGCCCGGCTCCTGACTATATTTTTGACATAGCAAAAAAAACAAACAAAAAACAAAACAAAACAAAAAAAAAAACACTCCTCACTCATGTAACCATTTTGCCCTGTATTCTTATCACTACCAATGTTACATCATTAGAAGTTCTATAATTAAATGGAATCTTAAGAGATCATTTTACAGATAAGGAAAGTAAAAATAAAGGAGTAACTTCTACAAGGTCACACAGCCGGTTAGAGGCATAGTTCTGATCAGAACTTGGGTTTTATGACTTCTAATTGTTTTTTTCTCTGTCTTTCAAAGTTGTACTAGTAAAGAAAACACATCGTTATTAGTTTACACAACAACTGTAACTAAGCTACCCCAAAGTAAAATTCATCCCGGATGGCATTTTAACTCAGTGGTACAGCACTTGCCTAGCATATATGAGTCTCTGGGATCAATTCCCAGCACCACTAAATAAATAAAATTCATCCCCATAAAGGGAACACAGTGTTACAAGAGGAAGTAAGTAAGTACTCCCAAGTCCAACGGAAAGAAGCAACATTTGTTCATAGGTACAGGGGTTTAGGGGTGCGGCCTGGCACATACCTCCTGAGGCATTTCATTACCGCCTGCCGGAATGTGTGTCCTGTGCTACCATTAAATATCCTTAAGTGGGTCACAATGAACCTTGTGGCAAAAGTCTAAAAGTGTGCCTCTGGCACAGCTACACTGATGGTACAAAAGGAACACAAATGTGATATCAAAAATCAAGAAGAAAAGAAAGCTGAAGGGGTGGAGACATTGCTGAGAGCAAGTAATTCCAAAACCGAAGAATAAAAAATCCAAGAAAAAAGTTGGTCAGACACTAACAACCAGAGAGCACAATAAAAAAGGAGGCAGTCTGACAGCCTGGCTGGCATCACACAAGCTCTCACTTGCAAAAGAAATAAGGAAAATTTCTTGCAGAGACAAGAGAAAAATCCTACGTTTGCCCTGAGTGATGGACTAGATATGACCTAATAGGTATTTGCCATCTCTTATTTCTGAGACTCTGATCCAAGAACAAACAGCAAGAGAACCATGAAAAATCAGCCCTGTTGGATCTGGAGTTCTGCCTTGACAAGATAGAAAGCTCATTCATACATCTGACTGCGCTCATGAGACTGCAGTTCAACTCCTGCTGCTAGAGCAAGGGGAGGGGGAGAGAAGACAGAGAGGGGTGAGAGGGAAGGAGGTGGAGGATCTGGGTTGTGACTATAATAGCTACAGTAATTAGAGTGTTTCCAAGCTGCGAGAGAAGTCTTCAGAGCAGAGAACAGGAATGAGAGATGGGGGAGGGGAGGAGCAGGAGGAAGCAAACTACCGAGGACGCCAAGAAAGGAGATGGTGGCTGGTGAACAGTTTAAATAAAACAAACACAAAACTGTGATAGCTTTATATGGGAAAAATCAGGAAGTTTATATTCCTCTCCAGAAGGGAATACTAAATAATTAACTGCTATCACTAGGGTACCACTTAAAGTCAGGTTACTAGCCAGCTTTAAGATCCTGTAAAGGTCCTTGTCTGTGCCTGGGTCCAAGGGCCCTGACCTCACAGTCACAGTTTGCCTCATTTTCCCTCAAATCTCTGTCTCCTTCTGACAAAAGGTCAGAGCCTTTACTCAGGCGATGGAAAAGGGATTTCTGAACTGTAACAAAAGTTAATATATTTCCCTTCAATCAACTATTAATTAGTATCCTATAATTTCATTCAATTGTGTGTGTGTGTGTGTGTGTGTGTGTGTGTGTGTAGGCATCTTTCAAAAGAAACACAGAGTCTATGGCCTAATACAGAAAATGATAGTTGGCTGTGGTGGTGAACACTTGTAATCCCAGCGCTAGGGAGGCTGAGGCAGGAGGATCAATGTGAATTTGAGGCCAGCCTTGGCTACACAGTAAGTTCAAGGTGAGCCTGAACTACACAGTGAGCCCTTGTCTCAAAAACAAAAACAAAAACAAAAACAAAAACAAGACTAGAGGGCACTAAAAAGGTCAAAAAATAAACATAAAGTAACTTGCTAATGAATTTTAGGTACCATGCCAATGCCTTCTACAGTGGTGTAAACATGTGAAAGGAAATAAAATCACATTAACAGAATATAACATGATCCTCTATAAGAAAAATCTGAAAAATCTGAAATTTTTCAGAATGCCTCAAAATAGAAAGCCATCTTCCAAGTTATAGGAAATGCTAAAATTATTTTTTAAAGAAAAATTTGGTAGTGATAATTCCTTAACATTTTGCCACTAATGATAATTTGGCTCTAACAAGTGGTGTGGATCTTGATATCGGGAAAAGTTACAAAGGTGCTGGAAAAAATTAAAAACTGATTAAAAGAGCTGAAGAGATGCAAACTTCATGCAGAGAACTACCTTCATAAAATAAAAACACATGCAAATTTCTAGATAAGGCATGTCAGGTAAACGTGACACAAAAAGTCAATTACATCCTTTGCATAAAACCTGTTGGGTATCCTCTCACAATGGACCAAATCTTTTTCACATGCTAAAAGCAAGGAATTTTCTGTTTCCCATTTCCTTCTAATAAACAAGTACTAAATTACCACTATTTCCTTCCCATTCATCGGGCAAAAAGCCAGAACTCCCAGAAATACAATAAGGCCATGTAGGACCATGTCTAGGGCATGCTACTCAGTAATCTGAAAGAAAAAGACAGAAGAACCTCTTTTCTCTATTTCATTATCATCTCACTAGCAAACCAACAATAGGCATTAAGAAACGTGAAACAAAGTGCAATTTCACACATTTGAACAGAACCTAAACCACAGAAGACTAAGTAGTTTCTTGTCACTGTGGCATGTGATTCTTCAGCCACCTGCTCAATAATCCCTCTTCAGCTGCACAGCTGCTGCCAATTCCACATGCCTTGCTGGGCAGGTGCTGCGGTGAATTACCTGTTCTCTAGTGAAAAGAGCCCTTTGCTGACACTTGGCGGACCCAGAACCTCCCAATCAGCGTCACCTATCTTCATTTTGTTTGTCATAGCCAATTCTGTCAGGGAGGTATCATAAAGCACAGTTACCACACTCATGTGATTTTGTATTTGGTACAGTTTCTTCTTTGTTTTTCAAAGAAACTGGTTCTTAAAAATCGAGCAGAAGTGAGAAGTAAGCTGCTGTCAAGAAAACAGGCTACGCAACACGAGGCTGCCCCATCTCAGAGCGGCCCCATCAGCCTGGCAGTATTCCCATCCACGCTAGTTTTCCACAATGGAAACAACAATCGCTCAGCTCCCTCTGGAGCAGGACAAAGTGGCAGTGAAAGTACTAAGGTACTAGGGAGAGCGGAAAGGAAAGGCAGAGAGGGAGGTTCTGGAGAACAAGCACCAGTCCTGTGTGCAGTCTCCACACCTGAGCTCAGGCAGCAGCGCTGGGAGTCCAATCAATAAGGAGGGGCACTTCCACTTGACACAGCAATTGGTAAACCCCTCAACAAATTATCCTGTTCCAGTCATTTAGTTGCTATATGTTAATTGCAACATAATTACTACCAGGAGCCAAAACTATGCTTCCATATCCTCACACAAAGGAAGCACTAATCTGTTTGGCTATCTACACCTCTCCTAGAGAAATATTTCCTACCAAGAAGCTGGGGGGAAAATTCCAAGTGCTCTCTAAAAGACAGTCACAATGAGAAGACTCAGGTGAGATTCCTTGTGGCAGGGGCCCAACTCTGAAACTACTACACTTCATCAGGGCAAATGTAATGTGAGGCTGCTGACTCCACTGTCACCTGCCAGTGTGGGGCAATAAATGCTGACAGACCCAAGATAAAAAGGCTGAACCCAACTGAGGCTTCACTCAAGAGACCTAGACAGCTCTAATGTGGCGTTAAGAAACAGTTGTGTTATCAAAAAATACAATGGTGAAGAAGAGCCTCATCTCAGTCAAAAGACCAACACCACCTAAGTGGCAGGCCATCATTTTAAGAACCTCAGTGAGATAAAGGTATGACAGAAGCACCACAGACTACCTTAGAAAGATCTTTACCAAAACCGAAGGCTGAAGTTCCTACTTGAGAATTCCCTGTGGAAATGCTGGGTTGGGTACAGCGCCTGAGTGTGTTGTTTACGATTCCCCTCTCATGGTGAGTTTTATTTCTGAGCTCTTTTTAGGGAAAAGTTTAAGGTCCTAAATGGAGACCTCTTTTCTAACCTCAAATAATTTCTTACAAAACTAACAGTTGCAGAAAGCTAACCTAATACTGTTCAGGCACTTGTATAAGATCTGAACAAGGACAGGATTCCTTCTAGGTTGTTCTCATTCTTCTCTCAATAATTCCCAAGACCTGAATGATATTTTTAATGTCTCTTTAGCAAATTTCTCCCTCCTATTGAGGTAGATAAGGGACTTCCTACACAATGAGCAAGTCCTCTCCTTTCACTGGAGTTAAAATAATTCTAAAGGGAAGTTGTTTTGTTTTCCCAGCTTGTCTGGATAGGTAAATTGTGTGGCTTTTTGGTTCTGCAATTATTCAACAAGAAGTCACCATTAAAAAAGGCAGCTGGTCCTTGGCTCCCCATCTTAACTCTGCACAGGTTTTTTAGGGGTGTTCCTAAGCCAAAAACAAAAATCACTGCATGAGTGTCCCATTTCTTAAAAAAAAAAAAAAAATTAAACGTGATGGTTCAAGGAAGAATAGAAACCTCCCCCTCGCGGTCTTCTTTCTCAAAGGTCTGACACAAACACCAGAGGTCCAGCGTCCCAGACACTCTTGCTCCACAACTTACTACAGGCTAACCAAAGAGGCAAGCACGACATGGCTGGCACCCCTATTCTTCTGAAAAAATGTGTGCCAATGAGCTCTGCATTGTTCCTCTCTCAAAAAGAAGAGCCTCTCTGTCTGGCCTCCTCCAATGGCAAGCCCCCAGTCTGCAAAAGGAAGAAAATGGCACTGAGGAGCCTGGGAGATGGAGCATATCCAAAGCTCTCAGACAAGACTTGAACCTATGACCTTCACTGTGTACACAATAGGCGGGTGAGAGGGACCGGTTTATCTCTACGGCAGCAGTTCTCAGCCCTGGGGTAGCACTCCCGATAAAATGACACGACTATTGTGTGTGGCAGCAGAATAGTCATCCTCACAACAGCCTCCACCAGCACTCCCTCCCCCAAGACAAAGCAGCAGGGGTGAAATTAACTCAAGGCTGCAAAGCAAAGCCTAATACAGAAAAAGAGAGGCCTGCGGGGGCTTAGGGACTCTCCTCAACCCCTGGGGCTCTCAACACATGGCAGAAAACAAGCCGGGCTTCCTCTCCGTCTTTCCCACTCTCATTTAGGTAGGAAGCTGTTTCTTAGAGAATTTAATCATCTGTGATTTGTTCAGAAATATTCCCCCTGAAGGGCTCTGATCTCTCCACCCTGTGTGAGCCTAATTCCTAGAAGCTGAAATGACTGTTTGCTGCTGCCTGTTTCACAAACACACATTAATTGGTCAGATGTGTCTCCTCCTCCTCAACCCCCGAGGGAGGAAGGCGAATCTGAGCAAAGCGCAGGGATGATCCGACCGTAATTACACATAAAGGGAAAAGAGGGCAGCAAGGGTTTTCCAAACAGGACAGGGTCACTAACCCTCCCGGGGGGCGGGTAACAAGGGTAACAGTTAAAGTCCAGGCCCGGGGATCCCTCCATCTTGAAGAAGAAAAGCACCCGAGTCAATGGGACCCGGGCCGAGAAGGGGCGCACACCCACGGCTGCCCACGCCGCCCGCGCTCCGGCCACCTGGCTGCCCCCTGCCGGGCCGCGCTCACGTCGGGCCCGGCGCCCCCAACTCCCCGGCCGGCCCCGCGCGCTCCGCTGGCCCCTGGCCGGCCCGGACTGGCCTCGGATCCCCCCGGGCTCGGACCCCGCGCCCGCCCCGCGCTGAACTTCACCTCGCGCCCCTCCCCCACCGCAACGACCCCCGCCCCCCGGCCCGCTCCGCCCGCCCCCCACTTCCTCCGCCCAGCCCCCCGGCTCCCCGGCCTCCTCCGCGCCGCCCCGCGCTTCCCCCCACCCCGGCCTCGGCTCCACACAAAGCTCCGGACTCACCGCGCGGCCGGTCCCGGGAGCCGCCACCGCCGCCCGCCCGGGGCCCCGGGCCGAGCGCCACCGCCGCTGCCGCTGCCGCTGCCGCCGCCGCTGCCGCCGCTACGGGCCCCAGGCCGCCGCCGCCGCCGCCGCCGCCATCCGCGCGCGGCCCCTCCCCCGCCCGCCCGCCGGCTCGGCCTCCGCCCCTCCCGCCGCGCGCCCCGCCCGGCCGGTGCCGCGGTGTCCGGGCCGCGGGTCCCTCAGTCGCCGCCGCCGCCGCCGCCGCCGCCGCCGCCGCCACGATCCGGGACAACCAGGGCGCCGCGGAAGACGCGGATGCTGGATCTCCGGGCCTCGGATCCGGACTCCGTGCGGGCGTGGAGTCTGGAGCGGCGGAGCGCAGGGGAAAAAACCCGGAACCCGGACGACGGAGTTCAGTCCTGGGGCTCGGAATGCGCGGTCGGTCCGGACGAGCCCGGATTAAGAATCGTGGCTCGGGAATGCTGGAAAACCCGGCGAGCCGGTTGAGAGATCGTGTCCAGGAAACCTGGGTTGGGCAGCCCGAACCTACGGCTCGCTGCATGGACGGAGGGAAAGTCTATTGCTCGCCGCGAGGCTCTGCACAGGCACTGTCCCTGACATACCGAAGACATCGGTTCCGCCGATGACCTTCCACCGTGGGGCGCGGAGAGGCCTACCTGGGGGGTCTTAACGTGAACGTCCATCCGCGGAGAACAGTCCAGCGACCAGAACTCATTGACAGTTGCATCCGTTTTACCCCATAGTTCAGCAAACCCCCTAAATTTTTTTACCCTTTGTTCTCATTTTTCACCTTACGATTACCACTTGTTTGTCTGTACCAAGCAAGCATTTCTTATCCTTCTAGATCCTTTTTGAACCCACCATCCGGTGTCATTAAATCTGGCTTTTTATTACGTAGTATTTAAAAGCACCTCCTCCACTCGCCCCAGCGCTGGGGAATCTAACCCAGGGCCTCTAGCATGCTAGGTGAGCGCTCTACCAATTGAGCCACATCCCTAAGCCCTTACTACCTAAGTCTCATTCTGTCCTAACCAACCCACTATTCTATTGCTATCCATTGTGACTTTTATCTTGCCTTATCTCTGATTGCCCCACTATCTCGTACACAGTTAGGCATTCAGTCTCTGTTTACATGAACCCTCCCACCTATCGCTTGTGAAACTGCATATTCCTGACAACCTGCTAAGCTTCCACCTCCTGCCACAGCAAATAAATTTATCTTAATTCTCAAGGCTCCCCACTACTTAACCCCTATTATGTCTTTCCTGTGTCCTTGACCATTTTATTCAGCTTTGCAGTTATCTTTCCTTTCCCCGCTTATCCTGAGGCATCCTTCACTAGTGCCACTTAAGATAGCATGTGCCTGGGAGATAGAATGAGTCATAAAATCCCTTTACTTCTCATCTCTATCTCCACAAAACGAAAAGGAGGGTGGGAAAGTTGAAAACTAAGGACAACACTAAGCCTGTCTGGTCTAGAAACACAATCTCCTTTGGTCCACCAATATTCATTGTTCTTGGACAGTACAGGGGCAGAACTGATGCTAAGATGACTGCAGACTTCCAGTCCGCACTGTACGACGTTACAAGTGCTGAGCTACTTGGTATGTGGAGAAAGAGAAGGTATTAAATTTACATGTGACATGTTCAGAGCTAAACAGTTCAATACTCACCTCCTCCTGAAGGAGTATAATTACTGCATAGGACTCAATGGTAAAAGTGAGAGGAGAAAGGAAAGTGATCTCTACAGTTTAGTCAGAGAAAGCTCTCAAGCCTGGAAAAAAAATCACTAAAAAAAATTTTTTTTTCCCATTAAAAATGTTCAATGGGATCAGTACTTCTCACGGCCTGGAAACCCTAAAACAGTTGTGATCTGGTCCTTTATAGGAAAACTTTGCCAAACCCTGCTCTAGCCAGGCACTAGCAGATCCACTCTTTGTAAAGTGAAAATGGTCTGTATCCATGCTGTTTGGTTCAAATAGCCACATGGGGCTATTTGAGCATTTGAGATATGGTTAACAGTGACTAAAGAACAGAATCCTTAATTTAAATTAATTAATCTATTTATTTATTTTGCAGTGCTAGGGAGCAATCCTTGGGCCTTGTGCATCCTAAGCAAGCACCTGAATTAACAGTTAAATAACCACGTGGCCAATGACTACCACACTAAACAGTAGAGCTCTACACTCTTCTCAAATCTTATGTATTAACCTTTTTTGCTCCTCACACCAAGATTACTCCCTTCCTGCAATGTATTTCTCTATTAATTGTGTTACCATCCCCACCCCCATTTTTCTGAGGTAGGTACATTTTCTAGGTTTTCTTTTTGGGTTCTCCCATATTCACAACCCTAACCCTAACCAATTTCATCCCATGAATTAGGCCACATAAAGTGCACACACGTAAGTGGATGTTTACACAGATTTCTTTGTGTCAGAGGATGGCACTGTATTTTCTTTCCTGCAGGAGAGAGTGGCAAAGCCTTCACAGGATGAATCTCTTGTTGCTGCTGATCTTGGGGGGTGGACCACCTCCCTCCTAACACATTCACAGAAGCTGAGACCAGCAGATGTATACTTGCTATTTGAATCTCCAGGAACAAAATGCCTTCAGCACTGCACTTTCTTTCTTCCTTCAGGCCCAACAGACTGAAGTTCACTGGTTTCTCCAGTTTAATAGATGTCTGCTTTTTATTGGTTTCTTTTAGCTGGCCTGGAGAACAACCCCATACTGTCTCCATCTTGGCTAAGCGCTCCAGTGGAAGGATTTTTAAACATTACTAAATTAAATGAATGCTTGAATAAACTTTGCCATTGCTAAAAAAAAAAGTTAAATGGAATCCACATAAATGAGCTTTAGTAGGGACAGTAGTTAAAATGGAAGCAGATTAAAAGTTACAACTATAAAAGTCTATCACTTTATAATTATTTGTAAAAGTAATCTAAAGAGTAAGTTTTTTATACCGACTCCTTCAGAAAAATGGGTTTCTGTAAACCTCTAACTTATTAAAAAGAGGGGGTACCTAGTTTTCTTTCTCTAGATTAGCTATAGGAAACGACTCAGAACAAAAAAATAAAACAAGCAACAACAACAACAACAAAAAACCTTACTCTATTTCAGACATCTCATTGCAAGGCCGTGGTCTCTAAAACCGTAGGAGAGGTCTCCAGTTTCATGCATACCACTATAAGCTTATATAAGTGAATCTGGGTCCTGCCTGGGAAAAAAAAAAAAAAAGCAGACTTCTTTAGTAACTATACAAATTGATAGCAACTAAACCCAGCCATCTAAAAGGTAGCACAGATATGGAAGCTGCAACAGAAAACCAACTGAGAAACATGAGACTTCCCTCAGGCCAGACTGTCTCAGAGTTACAGAGTCAGAACAAAATGTTGTAAAGCACCGACAAGCTATTCCCAGGCAAGTTTGCACTCAGGGTTGCTAAGAATTTCCACTAGGCTTTAAATTATGCTATTCATCACTGAGCAACTGAGGTCCACCTACCCTCAGTCTTCTCCCACACTTCCTCCCTGGTGTCTCTCTGAATAAAAGACCTTATGCTACTACTACCATGTGAACTAAAGACAGGCTTTCACAGTCTACCCATGAAAGGAGAAGTTTCCAAATTATTCTGCCATTTGCTCATGTGGTTCCAGCTACATATTTTGGATGCTGAGGTGGGTTCCTGTAAACTTGGGAAGTTCTTATAAATTTATCCCAGCACACAAAATGGTTGTATAACGTCATCTGTTGTAGGTTCTGATATAAAGATAGATAGATATAATGTATTCATTTTTTTTCTTTTTTGGTACCAGGAATCGAATTCAGGACCTTGTGTTTCTAACATTTTTCTTTAGCCCTACACACACAATCCATCCAGGTGGGAAAATCAATTCGGATGCCTCTGTATGCAGGCTATTTTAAATACAAGGCAGAGTAACCTCCCCCTGCCCCCCCAGGATTTTTGCCTCTTGCCTTTCAGTTTTCTTTTGGTATGAAGACAGTCAGACAACTCGAGCACAGAATTCAAGGTGCCCATACTTGGTAAACCATTAACTGTATAATGAACCCAGTTATGTCATTAATCGCAAGGTCTACAGAAGGCCAGGAAGAGACTTTTTCCCTCTAAACATGTGTCATTCGCTGTCCTTTCCACAGAGGGTGAACAGAAAGAGAACACTGCATGTGTGCATCCCAGAACAAGACCCTGATGGGTTTTCCCTGAGAGTCCAGAGCGACCCGGCCCTGCAGTACCAGTACCTCGAGCTGTGTAACAAGCATGTTCACAACTGAGTGAACATCAGTGTATGAGTGGGGACATTACAATGCAAATACCCAAAATGAAGGATTAAAGAAAGGGGAAATTAATCTTTTTCATAACACAGGGCCCTTTTTTTCCTCATCTTCACTCTTTCTTTTTTAAGTTGTGCATACAACTACTGGAGGAAGTCCAACTTCCCCAGTGTGTTGCTAGTGTTTTATAAAAAGCAGAACATACGCATTTAAGACCATGAATTTCCTCAGGATACCAGCGACTTAGATTCTGGTAGCTCTTCAGGACAGCCTTAGAGGGCCAGTGATTTAGCTTAGTGGCACAAGCTTCTGCCTGGTAAGTGGAAGGTTGTGAGTCCAATACCCAGTACCAAAAAAAATAAAGAACAGTCTTAGAAACAAAGATCTTCACCAAGTAGGGTTTGACGAACTAATGAAAATCTCATTTCAAATCTACCTCCTGTTTTTCTAAAGATCATAGGTTCTTGGGATATGGATGGTTAAATAAGGTTTGGTTTTGACATTTGGGGATGTTTGGATGCATTTACTGAAGAGATTTTATTTTTCAATTTGTTTCTAATTGCCCAAACCAAGTGATCCTTTTGCAATTCCAGCAAAATAAATTGGGTAGCTTCATGCTGAATTAGCAGCTGGCTCCATTTCTTTCCAATCCAATCTTGCCATGTACTGGCTTCTCAAATTAAAGAACAAAGTGAAAAAGCACTTGTTCAGGTTGCCCACCCCCATCTGCCAATAAGGATCTACTCAGCTTTTCACTTCTCACCTCAAGAGCTTTAAGGCTAGAGCAGAACACTTGTCAAAAACCTTTTGTTCCAGAACAGGTTCGTATTAAACACAGAATTTCTCAAACATCCTAAAATTTCACTAGACTATCACTTTGAAAAGAAACTTTAAACCCACGGAATTCCACAGAAAAAATCACTAATCTAGGTTAAGTATTTTTCTAGCTACAGATACAAATCACAGAAAAAAAATAATTTGTTCTTTTCTCTAATAGTGTTCTGAGAAAAATGTCAAAGACCCAGAATTTTTAAAATAAATTTTTATAAACAATATATTCAAAGATTTTTGACCCACTACACAAAGAATCCCATTGTTTAAGAAAAATATACAGAGTCTGTTAAGAGTTTAAATTCTGAGATTCAAGCTTGATGCCAGGCCTTTAGATTTCTACTATTTCAATTCCAAAAGACCAGTGGATAGCAATTTTAGTACACAAAACTCCATCATGCTGCATGGTTCCTTTTCTCTTGGATTAGACAGCTTTATTCTGCTTCATTAACCCCTTCTTTGCTCCTTGATGGATCTTGGAATCCAGTTTCCCTGTAAGGGAGAAAAAGAAGTCTCATTATTTATTTTCTATATTTGCAATGCAAATCTATCATGGCCTCCCAGGTCTTCTGGTTACTGTGTTCCTGTCACATTTAATTATCTTGCTTCAGGACTCAGACACTTACAAACTTTGGAATTTCATCCTTAAGAATGAGGAAATGGGAACCCTATAGAGGGACACACACACACACACACACACACACACGTACTATATTTGTGCAAAGAATGTAAGAAGTTAATCTCTCTAATTTCATAGCTCCTAGAAAAGAAACATCATGTTTTTCAGGTTGTCTAACGTCTAGTCAAACTTTTTAAAGAATACACACATGTAACCAGGTGTGGTGGCACACGCCTATAATCACAGGACTGTGGGAGGCTGAGGCAGAAGAATTATATGTTCAAGTCTACCGTGGGCAATTTAGTGCCTTAAAATTAAAAAAAAAAAAAATGGAAAAACTCTAAGGATGTAGCTCAGTGCTAACGTCCTGGGTTCGACCCCCCAGTACTGCTGAGAGAGAAAGAGAGAGACAGAGACAGCATGAGGGAGGGAGGAAGGAGGGAGGGAATGCACACACCTAATAAAAGAAGGCATTCACACAGTGGGGACCCCATTCTGCTGACCCGTTAACCGGCTGAGCATAATGCATAAACCTCCTTTACAGTGAGAAAAGCATTCAATTCACCCCTTTGCTGTCTCAGACTTAATAGGGGGAGTGACCTGCAACAGTGGAGCAGAAATCACATGAATGCTTTGCTGACAAAGGGCACCTATCACCAGCTAAGAAGGGTAAAGGTCATAGGTCGTGTGACTCGTCCAAGTGTTAAATTTAGAAAAGAGGCAACCTTCACCCATCCCAGGTGACCCAAAAGGCAAGTACTTTACTGATGCGGTCTCTAAACTCTGACACCTTGGCTCTACCACGATAGAGTCTGGTTTAGTGGCAGCAGTTTTTGGAACCATCTATCTCATGAAGAGAATCTTTAGCAAAGTTACTGTCTGGCCTGAGAATACAGCTTGCAATTTTCTTTCTCTCGCAAGAAGCCTCATCTAAGTCAATAGGGATGCTGATGCTAAAAATAGAAACACAGTTCAGTTCAGCTTCAGCTCTAAAAAATAAAATGAAGAGCCTGGAGTGCACACTCATAACCACTGCCATTTGTACACTGTCATTTTTGTTTATGGGGCAATCAGGTGTAACAGAAAGAACCAGAAGAACTAGAAGTCAGAAAGCCCAGCTTCTACTCCATCGTTCTCTGGCATTAACAAGCTGTATCAACTGGGGGTGGGGTGGGAGCCTCTCTCGATCTCAGTGGTCTCAACCGTCCAATTAAAAAACTGCACAACGATACTCAGAGAAAAACAGCCTAACAATTTTCCCTACATCCCTACACCCCAATTTCTCCAGAGTTACTCCTGCTTCTGGAATAACATTTCATCTGGGCTTCCTCAGAAATCATCACTAAGTGGTACCCCGAATGGCATCCACAACAGTCACAATGCCATTGATTTTGATTTGGGATTTGGAATGTAGGGCATTCCCAAGGATTTAGGAGTTCTTTCATCCTGCAGACTGCCTGGCTGGAAACTCCAACATGCACTAGCAATCTGGCAAAGAGCCCAATTACAAGGCAAGTTTGCCTTTGTGTCCCTAACATTACCATAGCGACTGTCAAATGGTAGGTGCTCAATAAATGCTTTCATCAAATGAATTAAACAGAGAAGGCAGACACTACAATAGGGATTACTAAGTAGTCCAAAACATCAGATACCAAATGAACTAAAGAAAACACGTCGTGAAAGGTGGTGATACTCAGATGTACAAATAGACATTGGGTCTCAGCTTTTTAGAATAGATTACAACAGAATTTAGAATTCCTTCTAACAGTGCAAACATCCAGTTCTCTGAACAGAATCAGTTGGAAGACCCAGCCTTAATTTTATTCCTGAGACTACATAGCTGTATGACCTTGCAGATTATAGACATCTAATACTCTTGTCCTCAATTTTTTTTAACTCTAAGAACAAACTAGATTACAAGTACTAAAAGCCTGTTCCAGCTCTATGATATTGTGCCCTAAAAGTTAGATGTAATTTGGCTTAATTTCTTTCTAAGGCAACATGATAAAGCAAAAACAGCAAGAAACATAAAGCCAGAAGATCCTGAGTGAAACACATCACTAAACCTGTCTACTTAACTATAAAATGAAAGGAGAAATTAGAAAAAAAACAAAAAACCCTTAACAGAGCTGTTGTGACGATTACAGCTAACACTATGCTCTTTCTATATATACTTACTATGCTAAGTATTTTACATACCCTAAGTTATTTCATCAAATCATCGACATGATAGCCACCTCTCAATATCAGGAGGGGACCAGTTCTATAATGCCAACATCCACAGAAGTTTGGGCCTCTTCTAGGATAGTACTTGCAAATACCCTCCATACATCCACCTGTATAATCATTCCTAGATTACTTATGATATTTAACACCATAAGCTATGTAAATAGTGGTTACACTGTTTAGGGAATAATGGTAGAGAAAAAAGTCTGCACATGCTCAGTACAGATATAATTATTTTCCTCAGAATATTTTCAATCTTTGGTTCACTGAATTTGTGGATATAAAACTCACATGTATGGAGGACTGACTATAAATACATATATAT
>RJWM01028972.1:0-24991 GCA_004363535.1 Dasyprocta punctata | reverse complement strand
TAAGGGAATTCAATTAATAACATGTCTGTATACATGCAGTAGGAATATAAAGACAATACAGAATTATGAAAATTACTATTACCTAACACAGCTATAGGGAGATTCTTATTACAAAGTCTGTTAAAATATTGCAAAATTTTTCTGTTAACAAATCTGAAATATATGCTTTTATAAACCACCCTAATTGGTTTGCATAGCTTCAGTTTAATTAGACTAGTATGAAAGGACCTCTGCTTTTGTTCAATAAATGAATGTTTCAGTCAATAGATCATTTTGTAATAGGGTGTTTGCTCATGACGCTCTTTATATTAGTGATTAATCTAATCTAATGTCTTAATGGTGAGATCTGTTTCCTTTCCGGCTAATGTGATAAACACCAACAGTTCAGCATCAACACCTTAATTACGTACACTGAAGGCTAATATTAGATAAATTGCATTCTGTTGACTACTTTTGGTTCAGTGGACTTTAACAACTGAAATGAGCTCTTCAAAGAGAAGTGGTGCACCTGCAATGTGCATGAGCACTATTATCCTCATAGAATTGTACAGAGACATCACAGAATCATTGAGAAGGGCAAAAGATATAGATTTGAATATGGTTTACATTTACTGTTATGCTGCTATGTGCTTGGTTATGTGTTAGGCACTTACTTCAAATTTTATTCTTTTTAACTATGTGTTAATAGTAAAGAATTGGTGTTTTCATATTATGCAATCTTATTTTTTTTATGTGCTTACCTTATATTTTAGGGAACTAACTATAGTGAACTTTCTTTACAGAGAGTTCATGTCATCCTTGCCATCTTCCTGGGACATACCTAATTGGTATCATATCATAAAGAGTGTGGTCAGAAGGAAGACTATTTTCCATAATGAGGTGATTAGTAAACAGAGTTCATAACAAGCTAAAGAATAATATATTAAATCTATAAATTTGGCATAAGTTGCTAGAGGAAAAAAAACAGTCAATGAAAGCTCAAGAAGTACTAGACAATGTTTTCAGTCTGATTTTTCTGAGATAGCATTTTTTTGGTATAATTATAAAACATCTTAGGTTTTTTAGGATCTGCTATCAAGATGGTGGTAAATTGAAGATACTAATAGTATTCCTTGTGAAAGAAGCTTGAATATTTCTGATGAATTTCAAAAAACATTTTAAAAAGACTGTTCTATCTATTCACAAAACAACAGTTGAACATTTGTTCTGTAGCTGAAATGTGGTATGGAAGCTGCCATGCACCTGGGGTCCAAGAAGCTCATAAAATGCAAGCTAGTCATTACAATCATAGCAGCAACAAGAGCTTAATGGACACTTGAAATGTTCTAGGCATTGCTCTAAACATGTTGTGTCATGTTAGCTTTACGGTAGTTCCAAACTATAGAAATTATTGTTAATTCCTCTTTATGGGCAGGAGTCAAAAAGACAGAGAGAGGATGAAAACAGTTGCCTAAGATCTCACAACTAGTGTGAGGTGTGACTGAGAATTAAACTAGGATCTGTCTGTCTCCATAACTCACATAAACTCAGCCTTATCCAAGTATGCAGGATTGGTGGTCTTCTTCAAGTATGTAGTATGTAGAGTTGGTGGAGGAACTTCCAGTCAAATGAGGCTAACTAGAGGAAAGATATCTAATCCTGGACAGAAAAAAGGTAGCACAGAAGTATAAAATAAATTTGAGTTTAAGGGCAACTCTAAGTGGCTCAGTGTGGCTTAAGTGTAGAGATCATGAATACAAAGGAAGGTAGTAAAAAAAAGATGGGACTGAATTATGAAGGTTGTGGGAAACAGATAAATACAGGAGAAGCAGGTTTAGATTGCATTTCAGATAAAATAGAATGTGAATAAGCAGGGAATGAATGTCCAAGCACAATCCAAGTCAAAAAAGCTAGGCCTTTTGGCAATGGTAACAAAAATGTAAAATACAAAACATTATTCAGTGATATTACAATGTTGTAAGGAAGAAAGAAATGTAATACAACTTGCAGGTTTCTATTTTGGAGGCCGGGGTACAATGCGATGTTCCATAAGTAGTCAGAACCTGGGTACAAAGTTAAATTTGGTGTAAGAAAGAGGAGGAGAAAGTGGTATTAAAAGTTGAAATTCACTGACTAAAATGTTCAATCATGTATATCTGAAACCAAAGAAAATTCTGCCATCATTTGTGTACAAGTATTGATGCCAAGAGTGAAAATGACGTGACTTGTGGAAAATTCATGGGACACCAAGCATTGAGACAAAAAGTTAAAACATGCACAATATTAAAATTAATAAGGGTCAGGAAAGTTAGTACTCTAGGAAGAAACTACCTGAAAAGGAAGAAAATAAAGGAAAGAAGTACCAAAACAATTCCTCTTGGTTGAGCATAATGGTACATGGAGATAAGGCAGCAATTCAAGAGCCTTAAATAATAGTTGCATGAACTTATTTCTCTCTCTAATTTGTCTAAAGGTACTTTCCTGAACTATACTCTAGCTACTTAATAAAATATCTCTACTCTCAACTTCTATGAGATTCCTCCCAAGTCAAACTCTGTATTCAAAGGAAGATGCAATTACGCATTCATAGAATGAAATACTATAAACTCCAAGAAGAAAATATGTTCACACAGCATTCTTTCAACATTCTGCACGAGATACCCAGAAGTATTCTACTTAATTGCTATGTAATCATTCTTACACATTTATAGCCTCATCTCTAGTTCATGCTCCATACTCTACCACCATGTTAAGTGCAGACAGAGGCAAGACATAGTGAGGAAATCTCTCACACATCAGGAGAATGGAGAACGATGAAAAGCAAATTTGGGTATAATTTTCTTTTGGAACCTGCAGCACCTGCTACATTTACTGAAGCCTAAAATGGCCTCTGTTGCTTCAGCTACTGATCTAACCATCTGGTAAGCTGCAAAGAGGTGCTATGCACAGCTCAAATCTCTACAAATGCTTCAAGTCAGGCTCATTGGTGTGGTAAAGAAGCCAGGGATGTATTGGTGCCAAATTCGGGTCTTGTTTCTTTCCCTTCACTGCCATGAAAAAAATTAACCAAGGCCTTGAGAGCTGCAAATGATATAAATATGATTTAATGACTCTTTAGCATTTTCAGGACCACAGTATTAGTATGAGCCTGGGAGGTTTTCAGAGCGGAGTCTCAAAAATAGTTCTCTGGCAAGACACTTTAAAAGCAGATGTCATGAGCATACTTCAGTGCAGCTGCCTATTAGGTGTCTGTACTTCAAACACATGGAACGTGAAGGAAATGTATTTGCTGTTTTCTTTATAAAGATAGCAACTGTCATTTGCCTTTCATAAGTGTGAGAACAGATAATCCTGGTTGCTGCCTGTTTTCCTTTCCATTTTCCACGCTCCTCTCAAGTGTGTTGAAGAAAGGTCTGGTTAAACAAGCAGAGCTGTCGATGTGAATTTCTGGATGCAATAATCTGCTCAATTATTTATTTATGTAACCACCTCTTTGATTATATAAGGGACTTGATGAGATCTGGGAACAGCATTCACTTGAGTTTAAATCCTGATTGTACTTCCTACTAGTTTGTGAATATGGGATCAATTTAGTTCTTTTGGAAGGAAATCTGGTCACATGTATTAAAATGAGAACTGTACATATTCTTCAATATAGAAATTTCTTTCCTGGGGATCTATCCTGCAGAAATAAAAGCACTAGTGCATAAGAGTTGTATAAAGGTGCTATTACAGATTTGTTTTTAATAGAGAAAAACTGGAAACAAAAATAAATATGCTTCAAACAAGAAAATGCTGAATAATATCTTCCTCTTACATCATAGAAGAATATGCAGTCATTAAAAGAATAAATTAGAGGAAAACTAGCTTACTATGTACTACTAACATGTACTAATCAAAATAAAAATTAAAAAAATTCCTACAAAGTAATCTTGAAAATAAAAAACATAGAATTCATGTAATGTGTTATCAGTATAAAACTAATGTTAGCAAACACCCTCTGTATAAATTTATATCTGTGTATTAATATATTTATGCTTGTACATAATTATAATAGCTTAGGTAAGTAGAGAATACTTTTGTATGAACACATGGTTGATAATGGTTCCTTCAAGAGCAGAATAAGCTAAGTGGGTTTGGAAACTTAATCAAAAATGAAAAAGAAACAAGGAAAGTAAAAATTCCCAAACATTTCATCTTAACATTTTCTACTTCTTAGATTTTTGAAATTCTCAACTCCTATGAATAGTTGGATTCAAAATCAAACAATAGCAATTCCTGTCTACTTAGTCATTTGTTTTTGAAGGCAAACTTTATCTATAATACTAGCCTTTGCAGGAGAAATTATACAATGAACAATATATGTCTTTAGGCAGAAAATAGTTTGGAACAATACATTGACATGTTGATTGCCTTAGAAAAATACATGTTTAGTACAAGTAGCCATGAGTCACAATTATTACACATTTATCTAAATATCCACCATGACTTTATCTACTGTCACTTATGAAGCTGAGGATGATGGGGAGGGTGTAAGAGAGAGGGAAGGGGGACTCAAATCATTATAGAGAACAAGCTGGACTAAAAACAATTGAATAAAAGATTGGAAACATGTTGGATTCCAAAAAAAGAACTAAAAAATTTGGAATCATTTTGACCCTTCTGGGATATGGTCAAGCGAATCCTCACTGTAACCAATCTGTTTAAAAGTTGGTATCAATATGTAAGAAATAAAAATTGTATGAAATAATAATACATACGGCATTTTTGCTACTTTGTTTTCTGCTATTTTGTTTTTATATTTTATTCTTTATCTTAAAAAATGAGTCATAATTGAAGTCTGAAAAATATTGTAGTGCAACAGAGGTGCACTGGTGCTATTTTAGCTTTGTGAGCTTGCTTTAAAATTGTATTTTCACTCTATATGTCTTGGTTACTTTTCTCTCATTACTGGGACAAAACCACCAGACACTCAAAATAAAGGAAGGGAAGGTTTATTTAGCTCACTGTTTGTGAAAGTTTCAGGACATAATCAGCTGGCTCCAAGGCAGGGTGACATGGCACTGGGGCAACGCTTCAAGGCAGCAGCCAGAGCAAAAGGGGAAAACAAGCCTCTTCTCCTCCCTATATTGTATGCCAGCTACCTGCCACTGGGTGGGTACAGCACTCACACTGCCAGTCCCAGCACTAGAGAACAAACCAATCACAAATGCTAGACTCAGCCACTTCCATGACTGCACGAGACTTGGGGGGGGGTCACCCAGACTCAAACCATAACGCTATTTAACTTCTTAAAATTCTAAGGTGATATAGTTGTAAGAGAGAACATCATCTTTCCAGACATTCATTATACATTTTCTCAGAGTTCTGAATTAGACACAAAGAAGTCATTCTCTCTAAGGGAGTAAGTAGCAAGTTTGGGCAACTTAAATATACACAAGTTTTTCTAAATCACATAATCATTTATTGTGGACCTGTTTATTGATTTTTCATTGTCAACTATCATAAAAAATCTTCTTTTCACTCATACATATAAATTCTCACTCATACATATTAATTCATCTTGTTTTCAATTTTTATTCACTCCACTAAATTTTAATAATCTAAGAACAGCAAGATGAACTATAAAACCTCTATCTGTGAGTAACACATAGATCGGAAAAATCAAACAGATGTAATAAGGTAGGATGATGAAGGCAGATACATAGATGTTCAGGCAGGAGCAAACAATGAGTCTAACTGAGAAGGTGGAAATACTTTCCCAGAAGGGACGTTTTTGGAAAAGAAATGACCTATCTTTTCTGGGGATGAGAAATGGCATCCTGGAAGAAGAAACAGAGAACATGTAGGTACCTTTACTTGGCGCTCAGGAGAGCAAAGAGAGGTAAAGCTAATGTGAGGGAAGAATTCCATGAAGGGTCCACTGTGTACATTTGTTGGCTTTGGAAACCTGTTCAAGTGGCTTGGTGCTCTCAGTGGGAAGCAGAAAGGTTAGGTTTCAGGGTTTTAGTCTCAGTCCTTTTTTTGTAGACTTTAGTTCCTCCTGAAGTCCAGAATTGTTATTGGAATCACTAGTGTCTGGCATAGGAGTTGGCATGGACTCAGGGAAAGACAATTAGTCCACTCTCATAGACCAACATTTGGCAGGTATCTAAAACCCTTTTTTATTTTCTGAGTTCTCATCTTCAAAAGGATGAAATGGAATTTCAGCACTGTTGAAATCATTTAGAAAAACAAATATTCTCTTTAAGAATTTTTTAAAAACTAGCCATTCCTGGAAAGATGTTTCAAACAAATTCATAACATGAACTATACTGAAGATAAAGAAAACAGAGACAAATAAGATACGGAAGTATAAAACTACTGATGTTCTGATGGCTCAGTTTTATAGTTCTCATCAGCTGCCACTGCTCAATAACAACTGTAAGTTTAGATGATTTTTAATCATTAAATAAATAATTGAAGATTAGATATAGTGACTCCCTTGATTTTTTTTTTTTTTTGAGACAGGCTCTTCCTGTGTAGTTCAGCCTTGAGTTCATTATGTAGCCCAAGCTGACCTTGAACTCATGGCAATCCTCCTGCCTCAGCCTCCTGAATGCTGGGATTGCAGGCATGGTTGTCTTCTCATTTTGCAATTGAAAACTTCATGGAATTGTACCAAATCAATTTCTCTCAGTTAAAATCAACCAGACAACTCTTATCTCAAAGGAACATACATTTTTGATGTATTTTCCTTCAGTCTCTTAAAATTTTGCATCATACTCTTTCTAACTTGTATATTGATGATTCTCCCTTATGTTTAATTCCTATTCATACACTGTACTACATCTCTTCATGATGAGAAAGCATTCTAAGAAATGTGTCATTAGGCAATTTCATCTATATGTGAACACCACAGAATTCATGAATTAAAATGGCCATGTTATCACTTGGCTGTATACTCTAATGGGTCCTCACTGGTGTATGTAGTCTGTTGTTCACCAAAACAATTATTCAGTTCATGATTATCTTTGTAACACATATATCCACATATCTAATGACTAATATCTTGTTGTATGGATGAACCATAATTTATTTCATCTATTCCTTGTTGGACATTTCAGTTATTTGAGTTTTTGTCTTGATTACAAGTAGTAAAAAACTGTGAGTGAGATAATTTGCCCTTAAATCTTGGGGGTTTATCCCTGATTATTTCTAATGATAAGAATTCCTGGTTTGACTGGTCATTAAAATGGAGGCCTGTAAAATTAAGGACCATGCCCTGACAGAGGAAAGACAAAGCAGATACCAGGCCAATTATGGGCTTCATGTTCTCATTTATTTTGACCCTTGTGTGCTTCTCCATTGGCTTCCCATGGTCTCTTTGGTGAAGTCTTGTTGTTTGCAGTGGCTTCGAATCTCTCTTGTTTGATTTGACTTGTGGCATGTACTTGTTCCTGGGGTTCAGCTTTGCTGCCCCAGCTGCTTCTAATTCTTCATCTGACTCTTTTGGTATCAGTGAAGCTCTTTCAGAAACAGGAAAAAATGCATTAAAACACTCAATTCATACCATAAGGTAATATCCCACCTCTTCTGATCTATAGAGAGCCACTGAATTCATTTACTGTTGGAGACATCTTATTTGGGAACTGTCCATTTTTTCCAAATAGTTGCAAGTATCTTTTTTCTTTCATCCTCTTGAGACAAGTATTCTCTCTTCTACTATCTCCATGTATGTTCATGTTTAATGTAAATTATCATCCTCTCAACTTTATAATCTTTCCTTGTAAAAACTTTAAGGCAACACAGATGGATCTGGTTTGCATAAGACAGAGGGCTTTGAATTTGGATTGGCTTCAGACCTACACAAAGGAGCCCTATTGTAATTATGCCCTGTGTTTATGGTCTCTCATAGGACTAGAAATCTCCAACTAGAGTGAATACCCACAATCTGTATTGCTCCCCACACCCCCAAGCAACTCAAGCCTGCTTCTAGGATATGAGTCAGAAAGAAGGGCAGACCTGATCACTGAGGAGTGCCAGAGTTTGCTGAGGTTGAGGAGTAGTTTGGGAAGGCAGCTGGGGCCTTACAAGTATACTCAAGAGGGCCTCCTGGGGAGGAAGGGACCCTGGTGGGGAAGGAAGAGACTCTAGGTGGAGAAGGATGGATTTCTGTCCATTTGCCAGGGCTTCTTTTCCGTATGTGAGAATTCTAAATTGGGCCCTGCCTTCAAAGCTATCAAAAAACTACATTTGTCTAGGAGAAAGAATTGTGTGATAGTTTGTTAGCTTTATTAACACTTTGAAGTAATTCTGCAGTACTTCATTAGTACTCTTGCTCCAAGGCCCACAAATCATTTAAGAGTGTGCCTGGCTTTAATTGCATAGACTTTCTCCTCAAGGGCAGTCTAAACCTTGCTTCATTTAGAAATATTTACATTTGTATCAGTGTATGAAATACAGTGTCTAAAATATACCAAGGGCTTGACAAGTGCTGGATCTTTATAGGAAAACTTACCCAGTAAGTTGAGCTATATTATATTGGCAATAAATAATGTTTGATGCATAATGCTTGCATTTGTACTAAAACTGGGGGAGGAGTACATGTAGGTAAACTGCTTACCCCGGAAATCACGGTTGTTAAGCCAGGTGACTGGAGATCCGTCTTAGTGCCCAGGCCCACGCCTTGCCCTTCCCTCAAGGCTCCTACCATACTGAATCCAGGCCTGACCTCCCAGACCCCTGCTGGTATTAGCATAGCTTCTCACTGACAATGCTGCTGTTAAAAACTTAGTTTCCAAATCCATGGAGCTATCTAAAACCCAAAACACAACTTAAAAACTTCTGATTTCTTTCATTTTTCTTTAGGGGACTGTGGCATAGTCCACTTCTAAAGATTAAGGAAGAGGCAATGACACAGAAGATACAGGAATTAGAGTATACACTGTTTTGTTTGAACTCACATAGTTGAAGTAAAAATTAGATCATACATTGTTCAAATGTCTTAGCTGAAAATGCACCTTGTGAATAGGAATTTGGTAGCCTGTGTAAAGCATGTAATGTTCTGAAAAGCCACCAACCTTTTCACAATGCAGCACGTATTTGCAACAAGAATAAGGTCGTTTCCGAAGCACATTCGGTGGAGCAGTATCCTGTTTGTGCTTAATAAAAGCATGGGACAGTGTCCTGTAGGGAGAGAAAAAAGCTGTTTCTGTTTTAGGCTAGTAATTGTTAAGAAGTCAGGAGGAGATTAAAAAGTATAGGGTATGGCTGAGTTTAGTAGAAAGAAACTGGTTACCAGTTCTTTGGATAAAAGACAAAAAGGAGCTTTTGATAAGAAGACTGATGGGCAGTATTCAGTGTAGGAAAAATAGTGTCTACACACAATAGCAATTGAAGGGGATGCGTGTGATCTTTTACTGATTGCTTTGGTGAATGAGGCTTAGTGATGCGTTATGTCTTGATTGGGTTGAGTGACTCCATTAACCTGGACAGTTTAACTTTGGATGCAGATTTCATCTTGAAACTCGTTGGGAGAAAGGAGAATTGGTATTTAATTTATGCTAATTATATTGGTTTGCTAAGGTTGTCATAATAAAATAACACACACTGGGAGGCTTATACATTAGAATTTTTTTTTTTTTTACCACAATTTGGAGGTTGGAAGTCCAACATCAAGGTGTTGGTGGCTCTGGTTTTTCCAGAGGCTTTTCTCCTTGGATAGCAGACAGCAGCCTTCTCACAGCGTCCTTTGTAGGTATAACCTTGATGTCTCTTCTTACAAAAACACCAGTCCTATTGGGTTAGTGTCCCACTCTAAAGGTCTCATTTTATCTAGTTAACTCTTTAAAGACCTTATTTCCAAATGGAGTTACATTCTGAACTACTAACTTCAACATATGAATTTTGATAGGAAGATATAATTCTGCTTATAACGCTAGATTTTTATGATGGGATTCCCTTCAAGTTGGCTTTTGTGTCACTGTGACATGCCCTCATTGTTTTATTGAGCATTTCCTTATTTGTTGGCATTGCAAGATTCTCCAGGTCATTGCCTGCCTAACCATGCTGTCTGGGTCCTGCTTTCTGCAAGGGTCCTGCTTACTTTTAGTGGAGAACTGAACTTTTTAAAATGAGTAAGGCATTTGAAACAAAATATCAAGTCTATTAATGCAAATCAATCACTAACATCTAAGTACCACAAAAACCAAGTTTCTAAAGCATGTAGAGGATGAATTTTGAGACTTTCATTTTTAAATGTAAGCAAATATAATATGAGAAAATCTGACAGCAAAATTTGCCAAAAAGCAATGCAAAAGTCTAACCTGCAAGGTGACTTCTTCTTTTTTAAAAAATGCTTTCTAGTCAGTGTCATGTTTTATTTTATTTTTCTGTATGACTCCTGAATTACAAGGAGAATTTTTTTTTTTTTTTTGCGGCACCAGGGATTGATCTCACAACCTCACACCTGCCAGACAGGCACTTAAACCACTGAGCCAAACTCCCGGCCCTATTGTTTTGAGGCAGGGTCGCACTATGTAGTTCAGGCCGGTCTTGCACTCCCCTTGTAGCCCAGCCAACCTCAAACTCACAACGCTCCTCCTACCTCAGCCTCCCGAGTGCTGGGATTAAAGGCATGTGCCACCACCCCTGGCTAAGGAGAAAATATTGTAAGAACTTTCATCTTTGTAGTGGTAGAGTGGCGGGACAGGCTGAGTAAAGGATTTTTGGTGAATTACTGCAGCAAAATCACTCTGTCATAAGGATGATGAAATTCAAGGAGGAGACTTTATAGGAAAGATTTTCAATAGGCTATCTCACAGAATTTTTAAAAATTTGAATAACAAAGGTTGAGAAAGAGCGAGTTCAAGGGCAATTCACGTGGTGAACCTTTCCTCAGGGCATAGCCATCAAGGTAGTGCCTTGACTCTACAGCTAAAGCCTGAGTGCCTTTGGGGCCAACTTTCCTGCTCTGTGTGAGACCATCAGGGTGCACTGCGTAGGCATTTGTTCTGACCAGGAGACATACAGCATAGACGTGACTGTCACCCGAGTGCAGATAACTTGGAAAGAGACCATTCTAAGCAAGCAGCCAAGGCTGCAAACAATGTCAAAGGAAGGACGTTTACAAATGCAAATTCAAGGGGTTTAATGTGGAAGTTACTGTCAGAACTTCTGAGTTCTGACTCTCTTTGTGAATGGCTTTCTGCTGACGTGTAAGTTGATGCTCACTAGAGTTCTTTGTTGAAGATCATTTAAGTAGAAGAAAAATTTATTGGAAGAGAGGTAGGAACTCAGAATCAATGAGGACTGGAGAACAAGTTCAGCAAAAATGCAGGATCCAAAAATGTCTTGATATAACAAACACTGGTATTACCAGTACCAAAAACATAGCCAGGAACCCCACCACCTCAATCTCTTTGGTTGTTACTGGTGCTGTGCTTGACACTCTCCTGCACAGAGATACTGCACATCACTTGTGACTATTTTTCATATATTTATTTCATTTTTAAAAACCTCAACCTGTCTGATTGTACGCAAATACCAGGTTGATGGGAGGAGTCAGTATGGCATAGGATTAGGAGTATGTTTTGTGAAGCCAGTCTTGCTGGGTTTAAAATCTAGGCCATTCTATTGATGAATTGTATGCATTTCTGAATGCACACTGGTTTTCTCATTTATTGAATAGGAATAATAACCATATTAACTGTATACTATTAAGGAAATTCAATAAAATGAGTCATTACTTTTATCATGCTGAGAATAGTGTCTGGCACATAGTCAGTGGTACTTATTTTTAGTGCTGGTTGAATAAAATTCTGCTATTCTTAGCCTTCTGCAATAGGAAAGGAATGGGGCCTATCTTCTAATTTCCTTCAAATTCTTCCTCTAAAAGATGGGTGCTCAGATGCTACAAAGATTTGAGCCTTTCAGGAAGGAAGAAGAAAGTGCAGTCTTGGCTAAGAGGGTTGTAAAATATAAAGAACAACCTAAATGTAGGCTTTCTGGTAGAGGAAGCATGAAAAGAAAACAAATACCTTCAAATATAAAGGCACATTTAATATATTGGAGTTAATTTCTTACATTATTTTTACCATACATCATTATTTTCTAGGGACATGAGAATTTATTTGATCTTATTGGTTGACCATAGTTCTGTCCCACCTCATGCCTACCTGCCTTGCAAGTTCCCATTTTTCCCCACCTTGCACCCACATTACTTCCTGGTTTTGCCCTATGAAAGTCCCTAGAAAAGACAGTCTTTGGCAACTCACTTGGAACCCCTTCTGTCTCTTTCTCAGACAGAAGATTACTTTCTCTCAAGAAAAATATTCTGCTCTTAAAAAAAAAGAAAGTTTATTTGTGTATTCTATTATCTTAGGAAACTCTCACAATCTACCTACCAGCATGGTCCTTAGTGCTGAAACATCTCCCAAATCTCACAGCTTCTTCTCATTTTCAAAGCTGTGATCCCAAGATGGGTTGCCACTATTCACCGGTATTACCTCATTGTTCTCCCAATTTCGCACTGTCCACAATACCTGCCCCCCATCTTTTCGGTCCATTTTAAACTTAGATCATATCATTACTTTGCTTAAATTCAACGTCTTACACAGATACTTGGAATAAATTTCAAATGTTTGCCTATCTTAGCATCCAGTGATACCGTTCTTTCCTCCCCTGGGTAACTACAATAACACCACAGTCATCTTTCTGGTTTTGGATCACTATAAACTTTTTTCTTTTTTTGCTTCTATATATTTAAGTTTCCCCTTTCTCTTGACTGGAACATTCTTTTCTATTTCTCCTTCTTTAAGTACAGTATGTGTTCTTTCTTTATATTCACATCTCAACTAAAAAGTTTATCTCTCTAGAAGGTCTTTTCTGGTCATGGTACTCTTGCATTATTTAGTGGCTTGATTGTATTACCCAGTTTTGTTTCTTCATTGCTTATCTTGTAACTGAACTGAAATTCTTACTTGGTTATTGTTGATTTTTATGTACATTCTTCTTACCCTTTCAATAGACTGTAACCTCCATGAAACCAGCTCTGTGCCTGTTTTGTTATTTCTATATCCTTATCTCTGAACCAATATGGTACCTGTCATAATATTTTCGTAAATATTCAATGTTACTGTATAAGGGTAAGCCAGAGAAAAGCTGATCAATTAGAAATCATGTTATTTAGCTATCAAATAATGCTTCAATGAATATATGTGATATATCAACAATACAAGTAGAGAAATGAAATCCTGAGGATTATTCAGAGGACAAAACTCAAGTATAAAACTCAGATCATATGTTTAAATTTTGGACTTATTTTTCAATATTACTTTTTCTGATTATAAAATGAGGATAGCAGCTGGACCTGGTAGCGCATGCCTGTAATTCCAGCACTCGGGAGGCTAAGGCAGGAGGGTTGCCATGAGTTGAAAGCCAGTCTAGGCTACATAAATGAGTTCAAGGTCAGCATGTACTACACAGAGAGACTCAGTCTCATTAAGTAAATAAATAAATAAGTAGATAAATAAAGTGAGAGTAGCAATAGAAGCTAAAGTCTAGAATATGAAACAATAAGAAGTGTTGTCTCTGTGTCACACTCTTACTGTCAATTATTACAGCAAAGAAAACGATTTTAACAGTAGAATGAGCAAGTACAAGCATACTTTTTAGTTTAAGAAAATGAAGAAACTTGCTTACTGGGATTACTGACAGGGAAATTCATTCCATATATGATTTGATAATGAAATGTATATTTTTCAGCAATGTATGGGAGTTGTTAGGTAGAAATCCACCCACCTACTGGCCACTGAAGGTTTCAGATACTAAAAGAGCTGGATCTTCCTATCACCTTCTCCCCTTTAACTGTTTGTCTGAGGTTTAGGAAGTCTATTACAAAGAGAGTCAAGGTGAAAGCGAGGAGTGGTATTTTGCAAATGTGAAACAAAAAAGAAAATTAACAGCAGTTAACAGTAAGCAGTGACAAGACTAGGAAGTAAAAAAGCCAGAGTGCTGGGGATGCAGCTCAGCGCCTCAAGCACCTACCTGGCAAGTGCAAGGTCCAGAGTTTGATTTCCGGTACAAAAAACAAAAACAAAAACAAAAACAAACAAACAAACAACAACAAAAAAAACTCATTAAAGCCAGAAAACGATATTTGATTAGTTCATGACCTATCTCCTGTTGCTGGGAGCTGTCGTTTTATTGTGAAGTCAACAATAGGCAGTAACATCTGAACATCGTCAATAAGCGTGTCCTGGGTTCATGGTCTGTCTCCTCTCGCCTTTCCCCCACCTTCGCTGCACAGTTACCTCCGTGCTGCTGCAGCATGCTTGGGTGGGGGCGGGGACGGAGGCAAGGGGTCAACAGTCTCAAGCCTCTGCCTCTGCCGAGGCCCTTTTCAAAGAACAGGGACCTCATGTGCCAACAGCCACGTGTGGCTTGATGGTGATTCGTTTTGAGTAAAGCGTTCTTGGGTGATTTCTTCGTTGTGCAAACATTATAGGATATACGAGGAATGATCAAAAAGTGGCAAATGTTTAAATTTTTAAAATCACAGTAAAGACATATTCCCATTCATCCTCCTCAAAATGCTCCTCCTGTCTTCAGATACACTCGTTCCATTATTCTTGGCACTTTCTGAAGCAGAAGAAATGTGCTTTTTCACGAATGCTTTTGTTGCACTGACATGGATAACTTGATATTTTGAAGTAATTCAAAACCTTTACCTTGCATGGTCATTTTGACTTTAAGACAGAGCTAGAAGTTGCACGGTGTCAGTCAGTAACAGTGAATTAAGTGGTATGGGCAAATTGCAGTTTTGTTTTGAGCCAGTCTTTCTATTCGATGGCACTCGGGGGCAGCATTCATTTAACGTTTTAATCACATTTTGCCAAGATACTCTTGGAAGTGTACTTTATAACTGCTTCAGAAAGTGTCAAGGAAGTTGGAATAAGAATGAAGTGAGAGAAGTATTTTGACGGGGACTAATGACAGCACGTCTTTTACTGTAATACATTTTTCAAATCCAACCTTCACCATGTATCTTGATCACCTTTTATATTTACATTATATATTTGAATACATACCGAGGTTATATGATGCAACTCACTTTTTCTCAGCTTTGGAACTATTTAGCACATTATTGCTCTGAATATTATAGACAATTGTAACACAATGGTAAGCATTTGTGTGTCTAAACATGTCAACATAGAAAAAATACAGTAAAAATATTGGATGATAGGAATTTTCAACTCCATTATAATCACATGGGGCCACTCTGATATATATTGTTCATCCTTAATCAGAAGATGACTGTGCAACCCATGACTGTACAGAATTAGAGATGAATGGTGAGTCTAAGCCCTAAAGATCTAACTTTAAGCTTTTTGTGTGAGCAGAGATTGAGTACTAGTATATGTCCATAAACAAGATATTCTTTTTGGACCCAGGGTCTTCACCTATATAAAAAAAGCTTTAGACCAAGTGACATCTGAGGTCTTCCTAATTTTGTCAGCAAATGTTTCACACCAGTGGTTCTCAAAGAATGTTCCTAGGACTAGCATTAGCAGCATTAGAACCAGCTGAAATTTGTTGAAATTGTCAACTTTCAGTCCCTATCATGGTTTTTTGTTTGATTGCTAGCTGTGTAGCAAGCAATCTACATTTCTGTATTAATAATAATCTGTATTAATAATAATCTCTAGGTGATCCTGATTCATGCCCAAGTTCAAGAATCTCTGTTTTATGGTATCAGCCTGAAACTTAAGAATTAGCCAGTTTCTTTATGATTGGAATTGTAGGATCCAGAGCCAACCTCATTTTTTTTTTTTTTTTTTTTACTGTTTATTGAGAAGCAATTGTATTTCAACTTCATGGTGGCAAAGAAAAACGAAACACATCATTTATAAAAGTATTAAAATATTAAATAGTAGCTAAACATGATGGCGCACACCTTTAATCCCTGCACTCAGGAGCCTGAGGCAAGAGGATCTTTGTGAGTTTCAGACCAGCCTGGGCTACAAAGTGAGTTCAAGGCCAGCCTGAACTTCATAGTGAGACCTTGGCTCAAAAAATAGGGCTGTGGATCTAGCTCAGTGGTGTAAGCGCCTGCCTGGCCTGCACAAATTTGTGAGTTTGACCCCTGGTACCATAATAAAGTAAAATAAAATAAAATAAAATAAAATAAATACAAAATAGTAATAAATCTGGTAACCTGAGCAACTCTTATTGAAAATAATTATGCAAAATAACAACCTTCGTTAAATTTCTACCACCTTGTTTTGAAAGCCTATATTGTTACTGTTCGGGTTTTCTGTTATTGTTATTTCTCTTTGGTTTCCTGTTTTTCTTGTATTTTTGTTTTGTTTGGCTTTTTCCTCTAATACAGAAAGGATAGATGTACATGTATAGGATTATACATGCCTAGAATTTCTCCTAAAGAGTTTACAAGAATAGATTTTATTATATGTGATGATATGAACAGCTATTTTGAATAAAAGGAGTCATGGTAGCCATTGCTGATTTCCTATCATCTTGTTTTGAAGTCCTACAATGCTTTTATTCTTTGTTTTGATTGGTTCTAGTCTGTTTTCTATTATTTGATTATTATGTGTTAGGGTATGGACAGCTATTTTGAAGAGAATAAGAGACATTATTGTAGCCATTGTTGATTTCCTATTGTCTGACTTTAAAGGCCCATAATGCATTCATTCTTTTGTTTTGATTAATTTTATATTATTCTGTTTTGTTTGAATTTATTGCATGTGAAGGTATAGACAACTATTTTGAAGAAACCAAGAGACATTACGGTAGCCGCTGTTGATTTCCTGTTGTCTTGTTTTGAGTCCTGTGTTGTTTGTATTGATCTGTTCTGATCTGCTTTGTTCTGTTTAGTTTTGTTTTATTTCATTTTATTCTCTTTAAAATAAAAGAAAAAATAAAATAGTGATAAATTGCAACACAAAATTTACAAAACCTATATATAGAAAACTAGAAATCACTATGAGAAATTAAAGATTTCAAGAAACATTTAAGATGAAACCCTTGAAGATAACAATTTTCCAAAAGTTATCTATTAATCTAGTTATAATGAAAATTCCAGTTTTTTTAAATTGGCAGGTTCTGAAGTTGATATGAAAATCCAAAAGACTTGAAATTATTAAAACAATTTTGAAAAGGAAGACAAACTTTGGAAGGCTATTTCCAGATTTAATATACAGTTATAATGTCTTATTTACTCTTACAATTTCTTATACTAGGGAGATAGTACAATACTTACATATATGAGTCTGATGAAAGTAGTGAACTTCCAGGAAGCACCAGGAACTGATATGCAAAAGGGAAAGAAACTGTTTTCTGAAGTTAAAGCCATCTATTCTTTACCAACTTGATGAAGAGTCTTTGATGTCAGAGTTGGGATATTTTTAGGGGTCTTTCAGCATTTGTCTTAGTTGCCAGGCTGGTGGGCAATGGGGAAGAAGCATGTATGTACATTTGACACAGCAGGAGTCGTTAAGAAAAACAACTGGTATTCACATTTGCGTGGATCCTGTAGCTTGCGCCCATACACTACAATGACTCTGTGGCTAATAGTCATAGGTACAGTAGTTGTCTTTCTAAAATGGGCTCAGTATAGCTGACAAAGTTTATGTATTCATTTATTTGTTATTAGTTTGTCTTTATTTAAACTACTACTTGTTTGCATTATATAATGATTATATTCATTATGTGGAGTTGGTATGTGTACATAACACATCTTTTTCTTTTTTTAATCCCTTTCACCTCCTTTTTCTCACTTCCCCCTCCCTCCTCCTCTTTGTTCCCTTCTTTTTGCAAAATTTAGAGTGAACCATAATATACCAATCTTCTGTCTGAAAATTTACCTTCCAAGGAACATTGGTATTTTTTATCTAAAGTTGCATTTCTATCACAATTGTAAGTTTGTTTTTAAAAAATAAAGTGGATTGATAAATTTTCATATTTCATACGTTTTTAATGAGAGGAAAAGCCTTTTTTTTTAACCCAGTGATCAGCTGCAAATTATCATCATGTGAATTATCCATGGCATTGTTCTGTTGCCTCAAATCTGTCATGATTATGACCTTCTTTTTAAAATAATCATTCTAAATCCAGTACACATTTATATTAAAAACCTTACACAAAATTGGAATAGATAGTCTCTCAATCTGATAAAGGCCATCTATGACAAACCAACAGCCAGCATCCTACTAAATGAACAAAAATTGAATCCTTTTGCTCTAAAATCAGGAAAAAGGCAACGATATCTACTGTCAACATTTTTATTTAATGTAGTTCTGAAAACACTAGTCAGAGCAATTAGACAAGAAAAAAATAAAAGGAATAAGGATAGGAAAAGAAGAAGATAAATTATCATTATTTTCAGATGACACAATACTCTGCATAGAAGGCCCTAAAGACTCCACCAAAAGACTTTTGGATTTAATAACTACCTTCAGCATTATAGCTAAATAAAAAAACAATAGCATTCTTATACACTAACAACAAATGCACTGAGAGAGAAATTAGGGAAATAACACCTTTCATAATAGCATCAAAGAAAATGAAATACTTATGAATCACTCTAACCAATGAAGTAAAAATCTCTACATTGAAAATTATAGTACTCTGAAAAAGGAGACTGAACAGGATATCAGACAATGGAGAGATATCCCTTGCTCTTGGGTAGGAAGAACCAACATTGTGAAAATGGCCATACTCCTAAAATTGTTATACAGAATTAATGTAATCCTAATCAAAATACCATTAGCATATCTCACAGAACTGGAGAAAAAACTCCTAAAATTCATTTGGAACCAGAAGAGACCTAAAATAGCAAAAACAATCCTAGGCAACAAAGGCAAGATGGGAACATTACAATCCTTGACCTGAAATTATACTACAAAGTTATTGTGATAAAGATAGCATGTTACTGGTGAAGAGACAGACCAGAGGATCAATGGAACAGGTTAAAAGTGGCAGAAACAACTCTAAACACACTCAGTCATCTTATCTTTGACAAAGAAGTCAAGCACTTTCCCTGGAATAAAGTCTTTTTAATAAATGGTGCTGGAAAAACTGGCTTTCCACATGCCAAAGACTAAAATTAGATCCATTAACTAATCTAAAATTGAAATGGATCAAAGATCTAAATATTAGAAAAGAAACACTAAATTTACTATAAGAGAGAACAGGTAGAACTCTTGAAGATATAGCTGTAAGCAAAGATTTCATGAACAAAACCCCAATCACATGAGAAATATTACGAAGAATCAACATCAGGAATTTCATCATATTACAGAATTTTTGTGCAACAAAAAAAATTACCAATTGAGTGAAAAGACAACTCATGGTGTGGAGAAAATTTTTAGCCAGTTTTCCTTCAAGCAAAAAACTATCAAGAATATACAGAGAATTAAAAAAAAAATTGACCTCCCCCCCAAATTTAAAGACTCAAAATCGGAAATGAATACACACTTCTTAGGTGAAGAAATGCAAATGGAAAATAAATATATGAAAAAATGTTCAACATCATTGGTCATTGAAGAGATGCAAACTAAAACAACACTGAGATTCCATCTCGTGCTAAAAAGAATTGCTAGCATCAACAAATAAACCAGTAACAAATGCTTAAGTGGCTGTGGAGTAAAATGAACTCTTCTCCACTGTTGGTGGAAGTGTAGGCTGGTACAAACACTGTGGAAATCAGTGTGGAGACTCCTCAAAAAACTATTATTAGAGATCCCATTTGACCCTCTTATCTCTTTCTGGGTATTTTTCAGAAGAATTAATACCTTATATCACATCAATATATGTGTACCCATGTTTATAGTGGCACTGTTTGTAATAGCTAAATCTTGGAAACAACCCAAATGCCCATCAACTGAAGAATGGATTAAAAAATATACTTAAAAAAATACAATGGCATACTACTCAGTCAAAAAGAAGGATAAACGAGATATTTCTAAATAAATGGATGCACCTTGAGACCATACTCTTAAGTGAAATAAATCAGACACACATGTGTAAATATTGCATTGTTGCTGTGGTGTGAGAAGCCGAAAGTGCAAATAAGGACAAAAGTGTATAAAAGGTATTATGAAATAGGAAGAAATTGTTCAAAAGAAAGGGGAACTAGGGAGGAAAAAGTAGGGAAGAAAAAGTAAAAAAGATGATAAGAGGATAAAATGGAAACAAATTTTGTAAATAAAAGAAGGGTAGAGGGGTTGAAGGAGGGGAAAGGATTGGCAAAAAAGAGGAATCAGGATGTATCATCTACAGGTACAAATTCCCTATGATGAATGTGATCAATATGTATATCTAAATTTTGCCAATAAAATTAATAAGAATAAAAAAATTATTATTCTTAGGATATTTTGGATTTGTTGCTCAGCTACTACATAATTGCTAAATGTAAACAAGTAATATTACTAACCAAAATAAAATAAAGGTGATGAAGCATTTGTAGAATCATTATGTAATCTTAATACTGATCAAAGACAGTGATTTAAGTCAGTACTACTCAAAATGAAGGTGTAGATCTATGCAGATCTGTGTATACAAGATTAGAACATAAATTAAGAGTAAATATTTAGATATTCTTATAGCAATTTAACATTGCTGTAGCATCAGAGTATTTTTTCATAATTTTTCATAAATGAACCAGTCTTCACTGATGGGAAAATTTTAAAACTTGGTCCTTTACCATAAAGTTTGTACATCTTCATTATATGGACTAAGGGAAGCGGGCCCAGAGAATAAAGAGGGTCAGCAGTTGATACAGGGCAGTGGGGCCTGCAGTTAGCTGGTAGAAGAGCCATGCCTAGAAGTGTAGTCTCATTGTCAACTCATTCTTTCACAGTTAAATCTTCATGTTCAATTTCTCAGTTTCTAAGGTGGCATTGATTTCATAACATGCCACTGAATTGAAAACAGCTTTTCAGGAAACCAAATGGTATCATAGTCAATGTGCACTCTGGTGCAGAGGTATTATGTGTTATTTTGTATGAAATTAAGGATATATATTTTGTATGAAGTAAAGCAAAAATGCTCTAGTTATTGACACAGTATTTAATTTCATGACATCAATTTCATTGTTGAAACTAAATTAAGAAAGAGAGATATTTGTATCGCCACCAGCTCCTTGGAACCTATTTCAAGTGGTCTTATCACTGAAGCCCTGGAAGAATCACTTCATAGGTTAGTTGTCTATCATATATAAAGAAGTTTTAAATATAGGAACAATCATATGAGTCAAAAGTCCATCATATGCTATCATTTTTAAACATAGGAATAATTGTGGGTGGAATGTATTTATGCAATTGATGCTTTTAGGAAAATCTCATGGATCTTGAAATCCATGAAGGAGGGCTCTGCTTACCCATAAACACAGAGAATGAAGCATAGAGCTTATCTCAAATATTAGTTAAGTGAATATATATATATATATATTTGTTGAGAGTGATTTACATAAAGTGCCACCTCAGTAATATGAAGAATTCCTTATACAGACTGAAGGGCTTTGCAGCTTGGGATGGTCTAGAAAGTTTCATAAAAGGAATTAGGTCTTGGTTGGCTTTAATGATAGAAAAATAAGAAAATTCCAGCATTAAAATTTTTTAACATGTCCAATATCTTTATAATCATTTATGCTGAACATGTACTTATGACTGGATTAGTGGAATCAAGATATGAAATTGAGTCTGGATCCCAAGAATAAGATGAGATTTGGAAAATGGATTTCTTCTATTTCCACAAAGATTTCTCTTGTAAGTGTGTGTGGTAAGATTCTGATGTGTAACTGGAACTATAATTGAGAGTTCTGCTAATTATTCTTTCTTGTTGCTTTATTTTGAAATAACTTGTTCAAATCAGAGGGTCTTCCTTGACTCTTTTTTTTTTAGTGTCATACCTAACACTAATAACAGAAATCATGATAATAAATCAGCAATGTTTAGACATACATTCAGTCATTATTGTAGGCACTTGAATTATTTCATTTATTTCTCATAGTGTTTTAGGTACAATTAGTATTAACTTTTTCACTCTATAGATGAAAAAACAGGCCCCGAAGCATGATTTGTGGGAGAGAACCAGATTATTAATCTAAACATTCTGACTCCAGAGTCCTGATTGAAATCATTGCTTTGCTTCTGTCAACAAGAACCATAATCTCAACAAAATCTACTCCATGGAAAAAATCTCTGCCGTGCTTCCTTCTTACCCAGCCTTCTTTGCCTTTTTTCTCCCTGCCATTCTCTTGTCTGGATAACTTCATAATCTATTATTCCCTGGCTCTAAATTCATTCTTCACACTGTAACCAGAGTAATCTTTTTAAAATGTGAATTGGATTGTTCTTTTTCTGCTCGGAGCCTTTGTATATGTTCTTGTTGCCCTTAGTTGCAAATTTGAAATCTGTCTATATCCTATGAGACCCTCCACCTCTTCCTTCATGAACCTAATACCAGTATTTCCCATGGTTACTCAGTTTTAGTCACAAGGCCTCCTTTTGGGATTCCCAGTGGATCAAATTCTTTCTTCCTAGACTCTGCAATACTGAGCTACTGGCCTACAACCCACTTGCTTACTAGTCTTACCACTAAAAAATATCCCATCTTCTTAACAGCCTTCACTAAACTTCTGAATTCAAATTATGTCCCTCAAAATATTCTCCTCTAGTAACTTCTACATTTCTTTAAAAAAACAGTGCTTATCTGGTTTGAGATACTATTAACTATCCATTTTCTCACCAGATTCTAAATTTTATAAGGGAAGAGTTATAGTAGTAAAGTCCTCAGCATTTTGTATAGTGCCTGTGTGCTCCATAAATATTTGCAAAATGAAAAATGTCATTTTTATATTGCCATTTAGCATCAACATTATTGATGCTAAAAACAAAAGGATATTTTGACTTCAAAGTGATAGAAAGGGCTTCAAAGAGAATTCTTTAAATAAACATACTTGTATTACTAATTCTTTATTAGTACTTTTTAAAAATTCCATTTTTGTGCTAATGAAAACGTCATCACATTCTGACACTGGACTATGGGTCTATGTTCTGAAGTCAATTTTTTTTGGCATGTTATTTTTTCCTTAAGTTTTCAAATTTTTCTTATGCTTGAATGTGAAGAGAAACTCTCAAGAATATTTTGACTTTTTTACATTAACAGTGATAAATTTGTGGCAGGGATGCTAGCAGTCTCTCGAATACTCATTATTTCCTTCTTTTTAATATTAGAAATTTTATCTGGGCACATGAACATCCAGCTAAAGACTAAATTTCTAAGCTTTTCTTGCTGCTAGTCATGGCCATGTGAAAGTTATAGCCCATAAAATATAAACTGAAGTGATAAAGGCAATTTCTGAGTTGTAGTCTTAAAAGGGAATGTTCTTTCTTCTCTTTAATGGGGTAGGAGCTCCAGTAGCCATCTTTTCCCATGAGATGGAAGTAGGATGTTGAGGATGAAAAAGCAGCATGATAGGAAAGGCTTGCCTCCCTGATGTTATGAAGCAGCCGTTTTAGCTCTGAACAATGAGTGATGAAACCCTTTTGTAACAGCACCTAACCTGATATCCTAGCTCATGAAATACTGCACACTTCGTTTTTCACTTAGCTTTTCAGTACTCAACAATATTTCTTGATATTCTTTTCAAATCATAGGAAATTATAAGGCAGCAAAAATCAATGTATAATGTGGGAGAAAGGCTTAGGAGGCAGTGCAGGCCATGTGGTGGGTTCTGCAGTGTCTCTTATTTGTCCATCTTAAATATTATAGTTACAACCTACTTGCTGACTTTTTTTACAATGCAGTCTTCATATATTTGATGGAAGGTTTCTGGTAGCAAAACCAAAACATTTGTAGATGTAATATTTCAATTGATGCTGAATTTATTAAAGCTGAAATTATAAAAACTTTATTTTTAAGCCCTTAATGTTAATTTAAATCTTTTGTAAATCTAGCAATTTTTGTAAAAACCACATTTCACTTAATTACTTCTCAAGTTGCTATTAACATCACTTATTAACTCAGTGAATCAGTAAATTTTCTTTAAATGCTTTGAGATATATTTATACATTTCAAAAACATGACTATTCTCAAATATTTTAAGAATATTAATTTTTAGTAAGTGAATGCATTTTTTTTGGAAAAAGATAGCAAAGAAAAGCTAAGCATTTAAGTGACCAAGTAGATTTCACACACTTATGGTCACAAATTAAATGAGTCTTACTCTCTTAAATTTTCAGATCCTGCTTCCAAATCAAATCAGATCAAATAATCACATCTATACTATTGACTGATAAATTAGTCAGATAGATTATTTAATATCATATTCCAATGCCTTAAATAAGGACAGCATCAAAAGAACTCATGCTTACTATTCTCTTTCTCTCTCTCTCTCTCTTCCTCTCTCCCTTCCTCTTTATACAGTAAAGTCTCTGTGTTGCACAGGCTGGGCTTCAATTCCTTATCTCAAGCAGTCCTCCTGCCTAAGCTCTCCACTACACTTGACTGCTTATTCTCAAATTTTACTTAAGAATATTATTGTCACATGTTTGATTTATTTATTCATTTATCTTTTCAGTGTTTGCAAAACTCACCTCCGTACACACACACACAAACCCTAAAGAGATTTATAATCTTGACCCAAGAATTAGGGAAATTACTTGTGCCCATATACTTTCTTGCAACCTAAGGCATTTTGTATTTGTTCCAATTTTTACCACTGTTTTTTAAATTTTTATTATTATTTTTTATTTTAAAGAGAATAAAACAAAACAAAACAGAACAGAAGAAAGCAGATCAGGACAAAACAATGCAAGCAACACAGGAGTTCAAAACAAGACAACAGGAAATCAACAGTGGCTACCATAACATCTATTGTTTTCTTCATTTACCACTGTTTTTAAACTGTTTACTGTCTAATTATTCTGATGCTATACCCATTTGTAATAGCAGTGACTTTCTTTGCTATCCGATTTGTGTAAAATAGGTAAAATACTTTCTAAAT
>RJWM01028971.1:0-24943 GCA_004363535.1 Dasyprocta punctata | reverse complement strand
AAAAAAAAACCACTATAAACCAGTATGAACCACTCTTGTTAACTTCTTTTGGGGCGGAGGGGTTCAAATTCTTTTCTTGGGCTAGGGATGTGGCTCAGTGATAGTTTTTGCCTTGCACACACAAGGTCCTGGGTTTGATTACCAGTACCACAAAAATAAATAAATAAATAAAAACCTCCTTTCCCACTTGTTGAAGTCCAGGTTATCATCACATGGCTTGGTACTCGATAAAGGAAAATTTGTTCAAATAAAGTAATAGGTTATTATCAGTATGTCCAGGCGATTATTTACAGTCAAATAGCACTATTAAGAAGTTCTTGAGAAGAAAGCCCATCTGTGGGTTACACTTTGTGAGGGTCCAGCTCCTGCAGAGCAGAGGTTCCCAATTCATTCAAAGTTGGTCTCAGTTCCTGGATGACACCGAGGTAATTTCCTTATTAGGTCCTGCTTTGTCCTTAACCACCTCAAAGTTTCAAACAGGCGAGTGCAGTTTTCCCCATCATGGTTTTACTCTACAAAAGTCACTAAAAAAGACAGAGTCTTTGGCAACCCGCTTGGACCCCCTTCTGTCCCTCAGACAGAAGCTTTCTTTCTGTCAATAAATATCTTCTGCTCTTACCCTCAAAAAAAAAAAAAAAAAAAAAAAAAAAGCTTCAAACAGCACTAGCAAAATCATTTAACCATATGCAGGCTGTCAAAGCAGTGTCAGTGATTTGAGGTTCTGGAACTAGATCATAGACAACAAGTGTGTTGATCCCTTTACGAAATTCCCAGGCATGTATGTCTGGCTTGTTGAAGTATGTCACCCAGCAAGCATCGAACTCCTCATCTGTTTCATGGGATCCATGGGAACTGGAATAAACTGAATAAACAGGGGCAACAGGGCTGAAGGCCAGTAGGCAGGAGGCTTCCGGGCACAGCACAGGTAGCAGCTGCTACCATGCAGCAGCAGAGACCAGTTAACTTTTCTACAGTATAATAAAACCAATACGCCAGGCATGGTGATGTTTGCCTAAAATCCCAGCACTTGGAAGGCTAGGGAGAAGACTGCCAAGAGTTTGAGGTTAGCCTAAGCTATACAGTGAGTTTGAGACTATGTTGGTACTTCTAAGAGGCTGAGGATCAAAATAAAGACAATATATTTTAGGGGCCATTCACCCACTGGGAGACAGGGCAGGACAACAAACATTAGAATGGTAATAGTGTCAGATAAGGTGAGTTACACATGAGCACAAATAAACAGAGAAAGAGGGTTATCTGTTCAGTAACACAAGGCCATCCTTGCCCCTCAAAGAAAAGGAAACCATACTAAGCATAAGCACTTGCCTCTGAACACACAACATAATACTCAGAAATAACAAGATTAACAATATGAAACCCAAGAAGTCAGGGTTAGTGGACCACACTTACAATCTCAGCATTGGGCAGTTTGAGACAAGAGGATCACTGCATATTCAAGGCCAGCCAGACTACATAATGATACCCTGGCTCAATAAAACAAACCCTCCCCCCAAAGCACACACACACCCCCCAACATATGACCAAGAGAAATGATGTAAGTTAACCAGAAAAATATGACATCTTTGGCCAGGGGTGGTGGCACACTGCCTGTAATCCCAACACTTGAGAGGTTGAAGCAGGAGGATCACAACAAGTTCAAGGCAAGCCTGAAATACAGAGTGAGTTCATGTCTCAAAAAAAAAAAAAAAAAAAAAAAAAAAAAAAGGACAATTCTGTACTCTGAAACATATTTTACTTTTAATATATGATAACTAGTTTAACTCTTAAATATTTGAGAAGGTAAGCGGAGCCTTTGGGGAGGGAATGGATAAAATATATATACATAAACTTTGCCCCTACCCATGTGTGCCTATCACTGTTCCTACAACTGTTTCTAAACAGACACATGTTACCCGGTATAGTGGTGTATACCTGTAGTCCCAAAACTAAAGAGGTTAAGGCTGGAAAATTGTGAGTTCAAGGCAAGCATGGGCTACATAGCAAATTCCAGGCTAGCAGACTGTAAGATTCATTCTCATTTGTAAATAAACAGGCACATGAACAAGTGGGCACTCAGTAACAGCCACCATCATCAAACTGTAACACAAAAAGACTGAGCAACATGAGGATGTGTAACATACAAGGAAAGTACTTGTGGTGGATTAACTACTGATCAGCTTGGAACACCCAGCTGAACTGAGTCAGCATGGTGCTGGGAGTGGAGGGCCCACCTGAGGATTGTTACCAACAGCATAAAAGGAGAGCTGGAGGGAGCGATGGCATGCTGTTGAATCTCCTAGAAAAATTTGTCATGCTGGTTTTCCTGATATGAACACGTATTTTCCATCAGAGGAGCTTGAGTCCTCACTGTCAGTAAGGATGATTGCTTTCTCTTCAGGGGAGCGCTGGTTCTTACCTTGAGCATCGCTTCTTGGCTCAAGTGCAGATCCCTTAATCTGCTGGCACAGATCCTTTATCCTGCTGGTGCAGACTTTCTAGCTTCCACCACTGACCTTTGGGGATTCCCAGTGCAGATCCTTGTTACAGACTTGAATGACTCATTGTCCTGGGCTCTTGGCCTCCAACTGAACTCATGGAGGACACTGCCATGGGCTCCAGGTCTTCAGCTGGATTCCCTGAGTCTCCAGCGCATGAACAGATCTCCAGCACTCATTCACATTTGACTTCTTGGGTGAATATTATAAAATAATCCCATAAATTATGTGACCTGTATTAAATCTATTCCCTTGTAAACCCTGACTGTAACATGGTACTATCCTATTTTTATATATTAAGCCGTATTCCAAAAGGTTGAACATTTATGATTTCTTTCCCCCCAGCACTGGGGACTGAACTCACTACCTCACGCCTGTCAAACAGGCGCTTAAGCCACTGAGCCAAACTCCCAGTCCTAGTTTTTGAGGCAGGGTCGCACTACGTAGCTCAGGCTGGCCTTGAGCTCGCATTGTAGCTCAAGCCGGCCTTTAACTCTCAATGCTCCACCTACCTCAGCCTCCGGAGCGCTGGGATTAAAGGCGTGCACCACCACGCCTGGCTATGATTTCATTGTACCTAATGCTCCCCTATCATTTCCCTTTGTTGATTTTCTCACTTATCTTTCGACTTCACATAACTTTTTTTAAATATAAAGATTTTTTTAAAAATTTTACACTACAGCCAGGTGTGGTGGCACACGCCCTTAATCCCAGCACTCGGGAGGCTGAGGTAGGCAGAGCATTGTGAGTTCGAGGCCGGCTTGGGCTACAACTCGAGCACAAGGCCGACCTGAGCTACGTAGTGCAACCCTGCCTCAAAAAAAAAACTAGGGCCGGGAGTTTGGCTCAGCGGCTTAAGTACCTGCCCTGGCAGGTGCGAGGTTGTGAGTTCAATCCCCGGTGCCCAAAAAAAAAAAAAAAAAAATTACACTGCTGGGGATCAAACCCAAAGACTCACATATTCTTGGTAAGTACTCTACCACTGAACTACTCTCTTCCCCTTGACCTATCGTTTTTATTTCACTTTCATCTGTAGATGTACTAAAGTTTTAAAGTCCTTACCTAAATTAATATAATTATTATGCTCACTGTAACAATACATACAGTGATACATACTATATAAACTCACTGTATACAGTAACAACAGTGACAAAAAAGTAGTCGGGCCTGGTGGCACACACCTGTAATAGCACACATTGGGGAGGCTGAGACAGGAGTACTCCATGAGTTTGAGGCCAAGCTGGGCAACATGAATTCAAGGCAAGCCTGAACTACATATCAAGACCCTGTCTCAGAAAACAAAAAACATGCAAACACACACACACACACACACATACACACACACACACACTTTTATTAAAAGATTAAATGACCAGCCTGGGTTACAAAGTGAATTCAAGGCCGGCCTGAGCTACATAGTGAGACCCTGTCTCAAAAAATAGGGCCAGGGAGCCAGGTGTGGTGGCTCACGCCTTTAATCCCAGCACTCGGGAGGCTGAGGTAGGAGGAGCATTGTGAGTTCGAGACCGCCTTGGGCTACAACGCGAGCGAAGGCCGGCCTGAGCTACATAATGCGCCTTGCCTCAAAATACCAGGGCTGGGAGTTTGGCTCAGCGGCTTAAGAGCCTGCCCTGGCAGGTGCGAGGTTGTGAGTTCGATCCCTGGGGCCAAAAAAAAAAAAAAAAAAAAAAAAAATACGGCCAGGGATTTAGCTCAGCTGCTTAAGCACCTGTCTGGCAGGTGGGAGGTTGTGAGTTCAATCCCCCCTACCAAAAAAAAAAAAAAAGATTAAATGGAAACAAATCATAGTGATCAACCATGATGCTAAAACAATGTCTTTCTTCCCATTTTGACACCAAATCAATCACTAAGAGTCTATCAACTTGAGAAACACTTTGCTCTACAGAAATTTAAACTTTTACCTTTTGTAAACAAAAGTTCCAGGAAAAATTTGGAGAGGATTACTAAGTATATTTTCATGACCATCTCTTTAGAGTCTCTCCTTTCTGTCAAAACTGCTGACTTTTAGCCGGGCATGGTGGCACACACCTTTAATCCCAGCACTCGGGAGGCCACACACACACACACAAAAAAACTGCTGACATTTTTATACAATGAGCTATCTACATATGAGTGTTTCAGACATTTGGTGTCATCCAACATAAAATACCACCTTTCCAGAGATATGCAAGTACCATAACTGTTTTAACCATATACAAAAGATACATATTTAATGTTTTCAAATTTGGTGTATAGATATAGTTAACTTCTTTGTTACATCTTTCTGCACTTGTCTAAATATCTATATAGATATAAAATGGTGGGACACGATGCTACATACACAACTAAAACCACAGTGACTTACATGATGATGCAGACAGTCTAGGAGGCTGAAGCAGGCAAGTTTGAACCTAGCCATGGCAATTTAGCAAGACCCTGTACCAAAACTTTTTTAAAAAAATTTTTGAGGTAGGGTCTCACTTTGCAGCAAAGGCTGTCCTAGAACTCTCAGTAATCCTCCTGCCTCAATTTTCCAAGTGCTGGGGTTAAAGATGTGTACCACCACAACCAGTTTTAAAATGTTTTGAAAACGCTAGATAACCTAGCCAGGCATGGAGTGCACACCTGTGGTCCCAGCACTGGGGAGGCTAAGGCAAGGGGACCCCTTTAAGTTGTAGGCCAGCCTGGGATACACAAAGTTCAAGTAAGATAGGAGATTAGGGCATGGTAAAGCTTACAGGGGAAGTTGACTGACCCGTTAATTACAAAGATGCCAGAACACACACAACAGTTCTCAAAGCCGTGCACCTGGATTTTAGAGAACTTGAGCAGGTTTTCAATAGGATAGTCTAGATCTGGCATCAGCCTGAGGTGTGGAATCTGAGCATCACCTCTCAAGACTCACATGTAGATTTGGACAGCATAAAAAGACACACTGAGACCAAGGAGAACTATCACAGTTTTCCTCACGATAGCCCACCCTGTTTTTTCCAAAGTGTACTTTTACTGCCTCTTCTTATAGAGAAATTCTCAATTTCTCACCACTCTTCACTTTTACTTTCTCAAACTCAGCCACTGCTTTTTGCTCATTTTGTTCAATTCTCTGTTCAAGAGGAGAACCTAGAATTTAGCTCTAGAGGGAGAGGTGAGCAATTCAGAACCCAGTAAGCTTTAGGTAGAAAGCCACTTTTAGAAGGAACTACCTAATAACATAAGGATAGCTTGAGGGCTGGCAAGTGCAAGGTCATGAGTTCAATCCCGGTACCAAAAAAACAAAAACAAAACAAAAAAAAAAACGATAGCATGAACTTCATAGTGAAATCCTGTCTGAACCCCCTCGGCCCCAAATAAATATCCAGTGAACACATGCATTTTCAAGAGACAAAAATAAAAACTTGCTCTAATTTTTTGTTGTTGTTTTGTAACCCTGTTCAAAATAAGTTGAAAATACTGATCCTTTACAAGTAATCAGAAATGGTCAAAAAAGAAAGTAAACTAAAATTGGGCCTCATTAGTAATGATGGTATACCAAAAGTTGCCTTCTCAGAAAAGTTAAGCAAGTAGCCAGGTATGGTGGCACATGCCTATAATCCCAGCACTCAGGAGGCTGAGACAGGAGGGTTGTTCCAAGTTCAAGACTAGCCTGAGCTCAAGGCCAGCCTGAACTGCACAGTAAGACCCTGTCTCAAAAAGACAAAAAAGAAAAGTCAAGCAGCTATTCACATTTCAACCACCATCAAGTTTTTGTGGATTAAGACAAATTATTACAATGCTGTATTTTACGAAAGGAAGTGGGGAAGGGTTATTTTTTTAAGACGAGGGTCTCACTATGTAATTCTGACTAGCTTTTAATTTATTACTATGTGGTCCAGACTGGCCTCAAACTCACAGCTATCATCCTGCCTCAGCTTTGCAAATGCTGGGATTATAGCCTTGTGCCACCACACCTGGCAAAAGGAAGTTTTAAATGTCTAAGAATAACCTTTTAAATAGAAAGATATGTAGGGCCGGGGATTTAGCTCAGCGGCTTAAGTGCTTGCCTGTTAAGTGTGAGGTCGTGAGTTCGATCCCTGGTACCAAAAAAAAAAAATAATAATAATAAAAAAAAAAGACATGATAAATCAAATCAAATCTAAGAAAAAGGTAATCCCTTTCAAACAAATATAAACAGAAAAAATATACAAATAATAGATCACCTGTAAGCAGAAAAAGTTAACAAGAAAGACCTGTGACAAGCCAGCACTTGGGAGGCTGAGGTAGGAGGAGCGTTGTGAGTTCAAGGCCGGCCAGCCTGAGCTACACAGTGCGACCCTGCCTCAAAAAACCAGGGCCGGGAGTTTGGTTCAGTGGCTTGTGTGCCTGTTAGGCAGATGCGAGGTTGTGAGTTTAATCCCCAATGCCACAAAAAAAAAAAGACCTGTGACAGCTATCCCACTCCCCTACCCAATAAGACTGGTCCTGCTGTGCTTGAACTATTAGCACAATGTGCTAAATCTTCTGGGAATGTTTCCTTTTGGAAGTCTGAATTTCTGGTAAACTTCATGGCTAACATGATATACATGCATTCAGATGAACTTCCCCAGTACAGGATAACAACATATCTGCTGTCACACCTTCTTCTTATTGGATAATTTAGGGATACTGAATATGACTTCAACGGGAAATGACTCTTGGAGACTGCACTAGCTTCATCCAGACTATACCCACACAACTCTTCCCTTTGCTGATACTGCTCTCTGTCTTTTCAATGTAGTAAATCTGAAAGGGAGTGCTCTGTAGATGCTGAAACCTGCTCAGTCACTATAGTGGTCCACCAAACCTAGAAGTAGTCACACCTGTAAACACACTAACCAAATGTAACTTCTACTGAGATTTTCACATTATTCATTCCTCTTTTTTCTAACCAGTTTTTTATTAACACAGTACTTGAAACACTATATACTTTGGCATCCTTTTGTTATTTTACTTTTTAAACTAAAGTTTCATTTATGGAAAAATAAATAAGGCATGATACCATATGCCTATAATCTCATCACTGCAGGAGACTGAGTCATGAGTATCACAAATTTAAGACCAATCTGAGAAACTTAACAAGACCCTCTCTCAAAATAAATACATAAATAAATAACAAATAGGGCTGGGGTACAAAAGCAAAGGACAGGAGAGGATAGAGGCAAGGAAACAATCAAGCAGGGGGTGGGGCTATACCTCAGAGGTACAGTCACACAAAATAAACCCAGAACATTCATAACACCTTTGTACAGGAGAATGCCCTATCATAACAAATGCAGAGTTACAGCTTGTTTAGTTATGTTTTTATTTATATTGAGATATAACTGACACCGCATAAAATTCACCTCAATAAAAATACAAATCACTGGTTTTTCTTACATAAAACCATTAAAAAATCTAATTACAGAAGGGTTGTGTTCCACATTTTCAATATCCAGGAAAGAAACCCTGAACCCAACAGTAGCTAACTCCCTATTTTCCCTACCCTGAACCTCTGACAACCACCAACATACTTTGCATCTCTGTTATCTTCTTTAAAGAAGAAAAAGAAATTAATGGACTGGGGCTGTAGCTCAGTGCAAATCACTTCCCTAGCATGTATGAGACTGTGAACTCGATCCCTAACAGAGAAAAATAAATTTTTAATATTCTTTGGGAAACAGCATAAAAATTCACAGCATTTTTCCCACAGTAATGAGATTATAGGCATATGCTATCATGCCTTGCTTATTTATTAAACTACATACTGAGATGCTGCCTCAAAAAAAGAAAACAAGCCAGGTGTGCTGGTACATATATGTAATCCCAGCACTTGGGAGGCTGAGGCAGGAGAGTTGCCATGAGCTTTAGGGCAGCCTGAACAACAAAGTGAGAACCTGTTTCTCAATAAATACAGAGAGAGAGAGAGAGAGAGAGAGACAGACAGACAGACATAAAGAACTGGTAAAGGACATAATTATCGTCCAAAAACAATAAAAATGAAAGGAGTACCCAGGTGTGCACACAGCCTGCAGCAGCCAGGTAGCATACGCCTCTAATCCCAGCACTCAGAGACTGAGCCGGGAAGATCAAAAGATCCAGTCCAAACTGGGCAATTTAACAACTTAGCAGGACCCTGAATGAAATTTTTTTTAAAAAAGGGTTGAGGATATAGCTCAGTACTAAGGCCCTGCGTTCAAATCGCAGTACCACCAAAACACAGAAGAAAAATTAGCAAACAGAGGAAACAGAATGAATCAATTAAAACAAGTTACAACACAAAAGAGGTTATTCTGTGCTGGTGGTGCCTCATCTTCAAGCAAGAGGCTCTGGGTCTTCTGAGCCCTGTGCTCAATAAGCTGCCAGTATGGCCACTATCAACAACTGCTAACACCTTAGCCAGGGGCTGCATGACCCTCTAGGCAGCTTCACCAAGGCCACCTATGACAACATCCCTAAGACCCACAGCTGTTTCAACCCTAGTCCCTAACTTCTGGTGAAAGATCATGTAAACCAAGTAGCCATACCACGACTTTACCATCTCAGAAAAGTGATGACCAGAGGCTTTGAACAGAGACCCCAGGTACCAGCTGTGGCGACCAGATGGTGTTTTGGTTTTGGTTATTTGAGACAGAATCTTGCTATGTATTCTAGGCTGGCCTTCAACTCACTATGTAGCTCAGGCTGGCCCTGAACATACAGCAACCCTCCTAACAAAGCCTCAAAAGTGCTAGGACTACAGGCTTACACCACCAATTCAGACCAATATGGTGTTTTTATTTGAGAAAAATAAAGTGACTTAGGCCTTTTTAAAAAAACTATAGGGCTGGGAATTTAGCTCAATGGTTTAAGCGCCTACCTGTCAGGCCAAGGTTGTGAGTTCGTTCCTTAGTACCAAAAATAAAAAATAAAAATAAAATAAAAAAGACTATAACTAGGAAACAAAGAATGAGTAATATTACCAATTTATTACAGCAAAAAAGGGAAACAACCTAATGTTGAATAATAGAAGAACATTTAAATCTGGCCTACTTATAAAGAAATACTATTCAGAATGTTTAATATTTTTAAAAACGACACTCTGGAGATGTAGCTCAGTGACAGAGCATTTGCCTAGCATGCATGAGGTACTCAGTTCATTCACTAGTACACCAAAATAAAGGTGGTTGAAGCCAGTCATGAAATGCACGCCTATAATCCCAGCTACTTAACAGGCAGAGACAGGAGGATTGCAAATTGGACTCTAGCCCCAGGAACACAGCAAAAATCAGTTTCAAACACAAAATACAAGCCAGGCTCGGTGGTGCACACTTATAATCCCAGCACTCAGGAGGCTAAGGCAGGAGGATCACCATGAATTCAAGGGCGGCCTAAGCCACATAATGAGTTTAAGGAAAGCTTGAACTACAAAGCAAGACCCTGTCTCAAAAAATAAACAGTTGAAAATTCGACACGATAAAGAAATACAAAGAATCTATAATCACCACAACTTTTTTTGTTTGTTTTTTGTTTTTTTGCGGCACCAGGGATTGAACTCACAACTTTGCACCTGCCTGACAGGCGCGTAAGCCACTGAGCCAAACTCCCGGCCCTCATTTTTTGAGGGAGGGTCGCACTGTGTAGCTCAGGCCGGCCTTGAGCTCACGCTGTAGCCCAAGCCGGCCTCGAACTCACAATGCTCCTCCTACCTCAGCCTCCCGAGTGCTGGGATTAAAGGCGTGAGCCACCATGCCCGGCTCACCAAAATCTTTTTGAAAAAAGAATTAACACTAGCTGCCTGGTGGTGCATACCTGTAGTTCCAGCATGTGGGAGGCTGAGGCAGCAGGACTGATTGCTACAAGGTGGTAACCGTCCTGACTCTGTCTCTCAAATGCTGGGACTACAGGCATCACTACCATGCCTGGTGATCACATTTTCAGTAAACTTCATAAAATATAAAATCTTTCAGTGGTGCCTAGAAGTATAGACTACAATCGAGGCACTGTGGCGGCCTGAGGCAGAAAGAACACAAATTCAAGGGCGAGCCTAGTACGGGCAAAGCAGCAACTGAGCAAAATCATGTCTCAAAATAAATTATGCCAGGTGTGGTGGCACACACCTGTCATCCCAGCATCTGAGAGGCTGAAAGATGACCAGGAGTTTGAGGCCAGCCTGAGCTGATCTACATGGAGGGAAGGAGCAAGGAGGGAGGAGGGGGAAGCGGGGGAGGGAACGAGAAGAGAGAAAACAGCTACAGATGTAGTTCAATGGTAAGGCAGTCACAGAGCATGTGTAAGGCCCTAGTTTCAATCCCTAGTACCACAACAAACCAAAACAAAACATGCTGGGAATGTCACACTCTTACTTTTCTCTTGTTGCTGACACAATATACTCAACACTCACAAAGGTAATGGAGGAAAAGTTTATTTAGCTTACACTTTGTAGAGGTTTCAGTCCATAATGAGCTGGCTCCAAGACAGGGTGGCACATGGCAGAGGGGCAAGAGTTCATGGTGGGTACAAGGTAGCAAAGCAACAAGACAGGGGGACTGAAACAGCTTTCCCCTCCTTATACTCTATCTAGGCTACTGGGACTAGGGCAGTGCCAAACCAATTAGTGAACTGATTTAGTTATCACACATCCTTAATTTAAGTATCACACACTCTAAATTCAGTCACCTCTGAAAAAGCCCCACCTATGACAACATGAAGCTTTGGGGGGACATCTAGACACAAGCCACAACAGCTGCTCAGTGCAACAGCAATCCCCCATACCAAGAAGAAGGAGGAAAAAAAAAAGAGAATGTCTGTTCTTCAACATCACGGTCAAAAAAAAAAAAACCCTGAAAGGCAAGCCACAAAGCTGGGGTGAAGCCCTGTGGTACACTGCTTGTTTATTAGTATGCACAAGGTATTAGATTTGATTTCTAGTTCTGCAAAATCATTTTAAGCCGGGCGTGGTGGCGCACGCCTTTAATCCCAGCACTCGGGAGGCTGAGGTAGGTGGAGCGTTGTGAGTTCGAGGCTGGCTTGGGCTACAACGTGAGCGCAAGGCCGACCTGAGCTACATAGTGCGACCCTGCCTCAAAAAAACAGGGCCGGGAGTTTGGCTCAGCGGCTTAAGCGCCTGCCAGGTTGTGAGTTCAATACCCGATGCCGCAAAAAAAAAAAAAAAAAAAAAAAAAAAAAAAAAAAAAAAAAAAAAAAAAAAAAAAAAAAAAATCATTTTAAAACGCAAGTTATGACTGAGAGAAAGATCTATGCAATAGATATAAGCCTAGATTAGACAATTCAGTAAGAAAACTCTCCAACTAGAAAATGGTCAAAATAGAGGGAAACACAGTCAGATTCACCCGAGCATGGTCACTGCTATCAGAACACTTGCTTCCTGTGGGCAGCCAGCGAGGGCAGGGAGACACAGCCAGACCAGCCCCTGTGTGCCCTCTGCCACTGCTGGAAAGCTTGCCTCCCTTAGGTAACCAGTGTGGGCAGGCAGAAACAGTCAGGTATACCCATGCGCCCACAGGTCACCACTGTAGACACTTGCTTCCTTTGGGCAGCCAGCACACACCAGGAGAATCAGACAAATACACCTCTGTGTGCCTGCCACCATCAGAGGAGTTCCAGTGTAGACACAAAGGCTGAGAGAAGCAGCAGCCCCGCCACCATGCACCCCTAGCTTTTGGGGAAGCCTCAGTGTAGCTGCACGGGTCTGGAGAAGCCCACCCCAACCCCTGCTCCCTCCCTGGGAACCTGGGTTCAAAGAAACCCAGGTGGCCTGTCCCATTCTCCTACAGCATGGAGGGGCAGCCAACATGGGAAGTGTGTGGGACCCCATAACCGGCATGTTGGGAGGAACCCAGGAAAATGTCAAGACAAAGGAGCAAAAGGCAATCTCAGACCTCCAGCCCACACAGAACAAGTCTGGGAGGTACAGACATGGAACAAAGTGAAGTCACACACCTGAAATCTCTTATTTTGCCGGGGCGGGCGGCGGGGACAGGGGAAGTACCAAGGATCAAACTCACAACCTTGTACTTGCCAGGCAGGCACTTACACCACTGAGCTAAATCCCCAGCCCCTACACACCTGAAATCTATGGGAGGATAGCAACTAAAGTAAAAAAGCAACTTCATGAGACTGTGAAAGTAATCAGATTAGAAATAGTATCTCAGGTAAAAGAAATCATAAGCATAATGAAAGAACTGCTGAGCATATCGAAAGCCACAGATAAAAAAAGAGGAACATAGGAAAATAATGGAAACCTTGAATGAACAATATAGGAAGGAATTACAATGTTTGAAACAGATTCAAAGAGATATCCAGGAAACTAAAATCTCCATCGAAAGATGGCAAAACCACTTGAAATACACTGAAGATACTTTCAGACCTTGAAGACAGGATTGCAGCCAGTGATCATGAAAGATCTCTTAAAAATAACAAGAAACTAGGAAATAACAATTCAATGGCTGCAAGACAATGCAAAAAAAAAAAAAATTTAAGATCGATAGGCATCAGTGAAAAAGCAGGGGTCAACACAGATGACATAAAAAGAGTATTTACAGAAGCAATCACAGGAAACGTCCCACACATGAGAAAAGTAACTGGCATTCAGATAAGTGAGACATAAACAACTAGCCGTAAGCAAAATAAATCTACACCCAGACACATAATAATCAAGATCCCAGAAATTTAGCAAAAGAACACAATATTAAAAGCTGTTAGAAGCCGGGCGTGGTGGCGCACGCCTTTAATCCCAGCACTCGGGAGGCTGAGGTAGGAGGAGCGTTGTGAGTTTGAGGCCGGCTTGGGCTACAACGCGAGCGCCAAGGCCAACCTGAGCTACATAGTGCGACCCTGCCTCAAAAAATCAGGGCCGGGCCGGGCGTGGTGGCGCACGCCTTTAATCCCAGCACTCGGGAGGCTGAGGTAGGCGGAGCGTTGTGAGTTCGAGGCCAGCTTGGGCTACAACGCGAGCGTAAGGCCGGCCTGAGCTACATAGTGCGACCCTGCCTCAAAAAACTAGGGCCGGGAGTTTGGCTTGGTGCCTTAAGTGCCTGCCCTGGCAGGCGCGAGGTTGTGAGTTCAATCCCCGGTGCCGCAAAAAAAAAAAAAAAAAAAAAAAAAAAATCAGGGCCGGGAGTTTGGCTCAGTGGCTTAAGCGCCTGCCCTGGCAGGTGCGAGGTTGAGAGTTCAATCCCTGGTGCCGCAAAAACAAAAACAAAAAAAAAAAAGCTGTTAGAGAAAAGAAACCGATCATGTACAAAGGAAAACCCATCAGAATCATGGCAGACTTCTCAACACAAACCAACAAGTCTAAGAGTTTGGAGTGAAGTCTTACAAGTCCTGAAAGCAAACAACTTCCAGCCCAGATTGATGTACCCTGCAAAACTATCTTTCAAAATTTATGGAAAAATAAGATACTTCCATGATAAATAACAACTGCAGGAATTCATGATCACCAAGCCAACCCTCCACACAGTGCTAAAGAATATTCTAGAGAGATAAAGATGACCATGGTTCCAGGAACAGCAGCAGAGCGGGACTGCCAAACAGGACAGGCAACTGAATGAAGGGGAAAAGTGGAGGGCCAACAGCAGGAGGACAGCATGGCAGAGACAAACCAGTGTATGTTGGGTGTAACCATTAATGTAGATGACCTCAATTCAGCAATAAAAAGAAACACAGGGAGAGTAGAACAAGAAAGAAGATCCATCAATATACTATATACAAGAAACACATTTAACTCAAAAGGAAATTTATAGACTGAAAGTCAAAGAAGAGAAACAACTGTTCCACTGACAGGAGACCAAAAAAAAAGCAAGGGTAACTTGCCCATCAACTGCAGAATAGATAAGAAACGCATGGTATTTTCATACAATGGAAAGCTACTTGGCTATAAAGTAGAATAATCCTGAGGCTCTTGTAGGTAAATAGATGCAACTGGAGGTCATGCTCATGGGTGAAATGGTTTGGACTCATACGGGTGAACACCAGGTTGTCTCCTAGCATAAAACACTGAAGGAGTTAATGGGATCCAAAAAGCACAATAGATATTATGAAAGTGATAGGGGAAAAAATGCCTAAAAAGGGAAAGTGGTGACCACTGCTGATTTCCTATTATCTTGTTTTGAATTCTTGTAGCATTTTCATAATTGTTAGGTTTGGTTTTACTGTCTTGTCTTGTTAGATTTTACTGTATCTGATGGTATGGGCAGCTATATTAAAGATAAAGGGATGTATTATGGTAACCAATGATGATTTCCCATTATCTTGTTTTGAAATCCTGTAATGCTTTCATTCTTTTGCTTTGATTGGTTTTAGTCTATCTTCTATTGTGTGATTTTATTATGTGTGAAGGTGTGGACAGCTATTTTGAGGAAAACAAAGAGACATTATAGTAGCCATTGTTGATTTCCTGTTGTTTTGAAGTCCTGTATGGCTTGCATTGTTGTGTTGTGATTTGCTTTATTTTGTTTTATTCTCTTTAAAAGAAAAAAAGAAAAAAAAGAAAATGGGCAAAATAGTTCACACACTTCACAAAGAGATCAAAAAGCACATGAAAAAATCGTCATTGTTAGTTATCAGGAAAATAGTATTTAAACCACAATGAGACACCTCTGTACATCTGAAAGACTAAAAATGCCAAGCATCAATAGTATTATGGAGCAACTTGAACCTTCTCCTTCATTGCTGACAGGAATGTAACCAGTTTGGAAAACAGGAGAGTTTCTTAAGAACCTGAACACATAGTAATTTATCCTCAAGTATTTACAAAAGCCACATGAAAGCATAATGTTCACAAGAAGACTTGCACACAAATACTCACAGTAGCTTTATTCACAATGTCAAGCAGATGAAAGCAACTTAAATATCCACTCACAAACAATAGTTGTGCTACTACAACAGAATATGACTCAGCTATAAAAAGGAACAAATAGGGCTGGGGATGTAGCTCAGCAGTGCACTTCCTGCGTGAGAAGCAGGAGGCTGCTAGTTCAATTTCTGGTACTGGGAAGGGAAAAAAAAAAGAAACAAATGGCTACACAGTGAGTTCAAAGCCAGTCTGGACTGCACAGTGAAACTGTTTCAAAAAAAGGAACAAAATATTGAATGCACAAAGATATGAAATCCCAAACATTCTGTTAAGCAAAAAAACACAGAAGAGTACATTATATTTCATTTAACATTGGTGAAGAGACCTCTGTAAAGTAACAAATTAACACTCAGTTTAGGGAAGGAAGAACAATGAGGGATAGCTAGAAACTCAACACAAAGGTTTTACACAGTTACATAACCATTTTTTCTTTCTCAAAAAAGACAGGGTTTCACTATGTAGCCCCAGCTTGAATGTATGATCCTCCCAAGTCTCCCAAAGTACCTTTAGAGGCATGTGCAACCACACCTGGCTTTTTTTTGTTTGTTTTTCAAATGAGGGCTCATTCTGCAGACCAGGCTGTCTTATCTTGCCTCAGCCTCTGTAGTATTGGAATTATTCAAATGTATTAAACATTTGGCTTCGAATTTCTTAAAGGATTACTTTATATGACTCCTATGCACACATGAAAAATGAACAAAAATTCAAGGCCAGCCTAAATTATAGAGCAATACTGTCTCCAAAAGAAAAATAACTTTAATCATAGTCATTGAGTATTCATTCAACACCTACTTACCATATGCCAAGACAATATGAATTTCAAGGAAAGAGAGAATTCCAGGACAGAGAACAGCCCATATGAAATGGGACAGAAGAAAAACATTAAAAACTTACGTTGTTAGCAAGAACGCCCCATCACCACATCTCTCCAGAGCCTTTCGTGCTGGAGGTTTTGCTGCAAATTCTACAAAACCTTTTCCCGTAGCTCTACCTCGATCATCCACAACCACAACAGCTTTCTCTACTGGGCCAAACTGGGAAAATGCTTGCTCTAGAAGCTCATTGGAAACGACTGGAGAAAGGTTCTTGACAGTTAGAGCCGCTCCATGTGTAGCAAAGCGAATTCGCAGAGGTCTGCTCTTCAAAATGGTGCCATCCAGTTCTGCTTTTGCAATTTCAGCCAGTGTTCTGGATTCCTTTTTAGGAGGAAAATTTGTTTTTTAAAGATAGTAACAACAACAACAACAAAAAATCAAAATAGTAATCTGCTTCTAGGAAGAACTAGGCAGGTTTTGGAAATGCATGATCAAGTTTCTTTGTTTTAACTTTGTTATCAAGCACTTTCTATTAGGTATTCAAAGATATTTGTAAATGTTTTAAGTAAAGTTCCAACAGGTTATGCTGTTAAAAAGTCATCACCTAAATTGCTCATATACAAGTTACCAGCTTTTAAACACCAAAACAGTATCCTTTTTTTTGTTGTTTTTTTTTTTTTGTGGCACCGAGAATCGAATTCACAGCCTCGCGCCTGCCAGACAGGCGCTTAAGCCACTGAGCCAAACGCCCAGCCCTAGTTTTTTGAGGCAGGGTCGCACTATGTAGCTCAAGCCGATCTTGCGCTGGCATTGTAGCCCAAGCGGGCCTCGAACTCACAATGCTCCACCTACCTCAGCCTCCCCAGTGCTGGGATTAAAGGCGTGTGCCACCACGCCCGGCTTAAAACAGTGTCTTTTCAAAATCTACATGTTAAATTATTTTCTTGAGAACAAGTGCCAGTTACTAGAAACTATCATGGAAAGAATGATTTTTCAAAAATCTTCTATGTTCTTAGTACTGATATCTTGTTGGGCATGATGGTACACACTGTAATCAAAGAACTCAGGAGGCTGAGGCAGGACTACTGGTCAGCCTGATACTACATTGTGAGACCCTGTCTCAAAAAAAAAAAAAAAAAAAAAAACCAGATATTTTAACAAAACATTTACCTCTCCAAGGTCAGAAAAATCCCTTTTCATTTCCATTTCTTTATTATGTTATCTACAAAAACTACTACTAGGTCCTGTTAATCATTCCTCCTGAAATACTTGCATGGGTTGCACATTCTTTACCATCACTTGAAGAAGAGCAAGTGCACTCATCACAGATTATCACAGTTCTCTCCACTACAGAAAGAAACAAGTATACCTAAGCACTCATAAGCTACCCAATATGCTCATGGCTAAAACCATGATAGACTATCTTTTTACCTTAAAAATTCAAAGTTGATATAGAATTGTAATGGAGAGTAAATGGTAGAGCACTTGCCTAGAATGTGCAGGGCCCAGGATGGGAGGGAAAGGGGGTGTTGGCTGGTGTACAGAATACAAGCATCTAAGACAATAAATAACAAACTGGTAAAATCCTGAAAGACAAGCCTTGAACTCTGGATATACCCTGGACTGACCTTGAGTGGGCTACCACTCCAGCTAGAGGGGTATGTCTTTTTACCCATATAAGTGATTCATTTTTCTTTTATCTTTTTACTTCGACATTCAAAACTGTTAGTCATTGCAGCTTGTGGAAGCTTCCTTACTGGAGTTTTTAACTTTCAAGTCATTATGCTGCTAGTATTCCAAGAAGAACTGAAGAGGTTTTACAAGCTTATATAAGAATACAAATACACGCCTTTAATCCCAGCACTTGGGAGGCTGAGGTAGGTGGAGCGTTGTGAGTTCGAGGCCGGCTTGGGCTACAATGCGAGCGCAAGGTTGGCCTGAGCTACATAGTGCGACCCTGCCTCATAAAACCAGGGCCGGGAGTTTGGCTCAGCGGCTTACGTGCCTGTCAGGCAGGCTTCGAGGCTGTGAGTTCAATCCCCAGTGCCGCAAAAAAAAAAAAAAAAAAAAAGAATACAAATACAACTGAATGCAGATGTCTTGTGCTCTGGGAGAAAGATTTGGGGATGACAATGTGCAACGTATGTACCATTGTTGCCCCCTGACTGATGCATTTTGAAGTTTTGTTGTAGTTTTTTGTTCCTCTTCATCTTTTTTCTTTCTGTGTACCATTGTTGGCCCCTGACACATTTTGAAGTTTTGTTGTAGTTTTTTGTTCCTCTTCATCTTTTTTCTTTCTTTTTATTCTTCGATATAATGGATTTTTTAAAAAAGCATCAAACAAGCTGGCGTGGTGGCGCATGCCTTTAATCCCAGCACTCGAGAGGCTGAGGTAGGAGGAGCATTGTGAGTTCGAGGCCGGCTTGGGCTACAACACGAGTGCAAGGCCGGCCTGAGCTACATAGTGCGACCCTGCCTCAAAAAACCAGGGCCGGGAGTTTGTCTCAGTGGCTTCAGCGACTGCCCTGGCAGGCACCAGGTTGTGAGTTCAATCCCCGGTGCCGCAAAAAAAAAAAAAAAAAAGCATCAAACAATCAAAAAAATACAAATACAGTATCTTAATGAAAATGTCTTAAGGTCACAAAAGCTCTTTCCCCTCAAACCTCGCCACACACATACACACAGGACTGAATCCACTGAGGCTCTATCACTGAACTACAATCCCCAATTTTTAACTTTACTTTCAAAAATGTTTTCACTAAGTTGCGTTAAACTTCCGATACCCCTGTCCCAACTTCCCAAGTAGCTAAAGTAACAGGTGTGAGTCATAGTGCCTGACTTCACAAGAGCTCTTTATTCAATCTGTAAAAAGTTCACAACAGGTTGAAGTTGCTGCCCTTATGCAAATACTGTACTTACCTACACAACTATTTTTACAAAAACAAATGAAGTTAACCTTTTCAGAGACATTCAAGACATTCACAATATTTTTTATCCTTACTCAACATTAGCAGCAGCAAAAAGTTGAATGACTAAAAACTGTCAGGAGGCCGAGCACGATGTTCAATGCCTGTAATCCCAGCACTGAGGAGGCTGAGGAGAAAGGATGACTCCAGTTGAAAGCCCACCTGGGCTACATAGTGAGTTCAAGGATAAAATGATGTAACGAGACTCTTGTCTCAAAAATAAATAAATAGTCAGGTACTATGCTACCTAATACATCATATAATCTAACAACTCCGAAAGGCAGATTTTAGGGATAGAGTCTTGAATTAAAACACCATCAGGTAAAATTACCTTTTTTTTTTTTTTACTCAGTACCAGGGAATGAACCCAGAACCTTTGCACTAAACCACCCCCTCTTTTTTTTCAGAGGCAGGGTCTTGCTACTAAGTAGTTCAGGTTGGCCTTCAACTCATTTTGTTGCCTAGGTTGGACCTGAACTTGCAGATATCCTCCTGCCTTATCCTCCTGTGTGCTAGGATTACAGACAGGCACCACAAGGGCCAGGGCCAGCCTTATTTTTTTTTAGGCTTTCGAAGGATTCTTTGTTTTGTTTTTGTTTGAGATGGGGTCTCACTATATAGTTCAAGCTGGCCTTGAACTCTCTGTGTAGCCTAGGTGGCCTGAACTTGCTTCTATCCTCCCTGCCTCAGCCACTGGAGTACTGGGATTATATAGGCTACAGGTGTGTACCTGCCTAAACACTAAAGCTATCTTTAAATTCTAATTTTGTAAACTAAATTCCAATTTTCAACTAACAATCTTTACTATTCCTACACACACACACACACACACAGATTTACAGTGCTAGACTTGGAAGAATACATCCCAAAGGAACAGACAACACCAGCCCTTTATCTTCTATTTCACAATGCCACAGAAAAACTTTTCAAGAACAGGAGAAAAGGCAATGGTTGTTCTGTCCCATAAACCAGCTGCAAATGGCCTTAATTTACTATATAGCTCAGGACGACCCTGAACTTGCTGCAATCCTCTTGCCTCAGCCACCCGAGTGCTGGGACTATAGGCTACAGATGTGTGCCTAAATTAAGAACAAGTAAAATTTTAAATGCAGCCGGGCGTGGTGGCGCACACCTTTAATCCCAGCACTCCGGAGGGGAGGTAGGTGGAGCCTTGTGAGTTCAAGGCTGGCTTGGGCTACAAGCGCAAGCACAAGGCCAACCTGAGCTACATAGTGCGACCCTGCCTCAAAAAACTAGGGCTGGGAGCCCAGGGTAGTGGAGCACTCCTTTAATCCCAACACTCGGGAGGCTGAGGTAGGCGGAGCACTGAGGTAGGCGGAGCATTGTGAGTTCAAGGCCGGCTTGGGCTACAATCTACAATCGGAGTGCAAGGCCGGCCTTAGCTACATAGTGCAACCCTACCTCAAAAAACTGGGGCTCGGGGTTTGGCTCAGTGGCTTAAGCGCCTGCCTGGTAGGCGTGAGATTGTGAGTTCAATCCCCAGTGCCCCCCCCACACACACACACTCAAAAAAACTAGGGCCAGGAGTTTGGCTCAGTAGCTTAAGCGCCTGTCTGGCAGGCGTGAGGTTGTGAGTTCAATCCCTTGTGCCACAAAAAAAAAAAAAAATTTTAATGCACTATTTTAAGCATTCAACTCACATGTGAGAGGAAATAAGTATTATATCTATTTTTTTAAATCAGCTGAGCACATCTGTAATTTCAGCAGTTGGATGGCAAGTTGAAGTCCTACATGAGCAACACAGCAAAACCTTGCTTCCAAGTAATTTTTTTGTTTGTTTTTTGGTACTGCTAATCAAACTCAGAACCTCACACTTGCCAGGCAGGCACTGTGCTGCAGAGCTATATCTTTGGTCCAAATAAATATTTTTAAAAGGCTGGGTACATAGCTCAGTGTGAAAGATTTGGGTTCACCTTCTCCACTGTTGATGGGAATGCAGACTGGGGTAACCACTGTGGAAATCAGTGTGGAGATTCCTCAAAACACTAGGATTGGAGGTTCCATTCAACCCAGCTATTCCCCTTCTTGGTATCTTTCCAAAAGAATTAAAAACATCACACCACAGTGATATATGTGCAACCATGTTTATAGCAGCACAATTCATAACAGCCAGATTTTGGAAACATACCCATCGACTGAGGAATGGATAAAAAAGATGTGGTATTTTCATACAATGGAGTACTACTCGGCCATAAAGAAGAATAAACTGGACTTTTATAGGTAACTGGATGCAACTTGGGAACATACTCATTAGTGAAATAAGATGCATATAAAAGCTGAAAGAAAAAATGTTTGCGTATATGTAAGTAAAAAAATAGTTGAAACAGTTAAAGTACTGATTTCCCTGAGTTCGCTGAAGAGAAAGATTTGTGCTGGTATTGTTTGGACAACTGAATACAGACATCTTGTGCTCTGGGTGAATGATTTGGGGATGACAGGGCATAATGTATGTACCATTTTTGCCCCGACATGTTTTAAAATTTTGTTGTACTTCTTCTTTTCTTTCTTTTTATCCTTGCATAAAATGAATTCGACAAAAAAATTTAAAAAAAAAAAAAGGCGTGGTGGCGCACGCCTTTAATCCCAGCACTCGGGAGACTGAGGTAGGAGGAGCGTTGTGAGTTCGAGGCCCGCTTGGGCTACAATGCGAGCGCAAGGTTGGCCTGAGCTACATAGTGCAACCCTGCCTCAAAAATCTAGGGCCGGGAGTTTGGCTCAGCATCTAAAGCACCTGCCCTGGCAGGCGTGAGGTTGTGAGTTCGATCCCCGGTGCCTCAAAAAAAAAAAAAAAAAAAAAGCTATGAGTTCAATCTCCAGCACTGGGGGGGAAAAATAACAACACTGGTGGCCACCCTACAGTGCACATACACCCCATTCCTATCATTAGAGACAGCTCTACTTACTGAACAGTGCTGATACCTTAAGGGTAGAAACAATTGTCAATTATTAATATTTTAAAAGATAAGAAATCCCAGCACTCAGGAGGCTGAGGTAGGAGGAGCATTGTGAGTTCGAGGCCTGCTTGGGCTACAACACGAGTGCAAGGCCGGCCTGAGCTACACAGTGCGACCCTGCCTCAAAAAACAAGGGCCAGGAGTTTGGCTCAGTGACTTGAGCGCCTGTCTGGCAGGCGCGAGGCTGTGAGTTCAATTCCAGGTGCCGCGAAAAAAATTTTAAAAATAAAATGAATAAATAAAAGATAAGAAAGATGTGCCGGGGCTGGGGATTTAGCTCAGTGGCATAAGCGCCTGCCTGGCAAGCACAAGGTTGTAAGTTCGATCCCCAGTACCAAAAAAAAAAAAAAAAAGAAAGAAAAGAAAAAGAAAAAACAGAAAGATGTGTCCATGGCAGTAAAACATTTGTTGATTTTTAGGTGCAGGGCTTTCAAAACAGAGGGAAAAGCAGCCCCTTCATCTCCCTCCTCCAGAATGTCAATTTCAGAAAAAATGCCAGAAGCTAAGGATCATGAAACTATTACATAAAATCATCTTGGAAAGTTACTAAAAGCTGCTTATAATAAATACTCTATTCTTGAAACCTCTTTTGTTTTTTCCCCAGACAGGTTCACTGTGTACTTCAGGCTGGCCAGAACTCACTATGTAGCCCACACTGGCCTTGAACTCTCCCACTCCTGTCTCAGCCTCCAGAGTGCTGAGATTACAGACATGCACCACCATGTGTGGCAAAACTTAACTTCTTTTAAGATAATTTTTGTCCTTTTTTTTACACCTCTTGTGGCACTGGGGATGGAACTCAGGGCCTCAGGCACACTAGGCAAGTGCTCCACCACTGAGCTACACCCCCAGTCCAACTTTTGCACTCACATTAAAAATTTCACTGAGTGACTGGCTGTTTCCCTACTATCCAAAAGAAAAGTGCATTTATAATTTTATGTTCAAAATGTACTGGATATTTAACTTAAATTTCCGAAGTCCTATGTCTTATTACTAATACTTGTTTCACTGAGATAATTTATGTATGCTCCCCAAAATACAGTACCAATTAATTACAATCGCCTTTCTCTAAGTTTAAGTTTCTGTACTGTTAATAGACGGAGAGAGAGCTAGAGATTTAGCTCAGCGGCGTAAACGCCTGCTTGGAGAGCGCTAGGTCGTGAGTTCGATCCTGGTACCAAAAAAAAAGCTTCCACAAGCTGCAATGACTAACAATTGTGAATGTCTAAGTAAAAAGATAAACGAAAAATAAATCACTTCTATGGGTAAAAAACACACCCCTCTACACTGGAGTGGTGGCCCACTCGAGACCAGTCCGGGCTATGTCCAGAGTAACCCCCCTCCAAAAAAAAGAAAAGAAAATCTAAAACAGGTAATTGCTGGAGAATACCCAGTAACGAAATAGGAATTACAGTAATGACATAGCCCTGACACTGATGAACACACCAAAGTACACAGGAAAACCTAAGGTAAGTATTCTGTCCTATGAGTGCAACTATCTAAATGTTGTAATTTTTGTTTGTTTGTTTTTTGCGGCACCAGGGATTGAACTCACCACCTCGCACCTGCCTGACAGGCGCGTAAGCTGCTGACCCAATCTCCCGGCCCTCGTTTTTTGAGGCAGGGTCGCACTGTGTAGCTCAGGTTGGCCTTGCGCTTGCGTTGTAGCCCACGCCGGCCTCGAACTCACAACACTCCTCCCACCTCTGCCTCCCCAGTGCTGGGATTAAAGGCGTGCGCCACCACGCCCGGCTAATGTTGTAAAATTCAAAAGCACAAAAGTTACTAGAAAGCTTGTCAAAATTTAGATTTCAAGACGCGTAACACTGTGTGCCAGGAAGAGTAGCTCAAAGTAGTGCAAGATCCCTCCTCTCCTGGCGCCAACCCCGCAGTACGCCTCTGACACCTCCGAACAATTCCGGAGCCCCGCACTGCGCCGCGCCGCGCCGCCCGGCGCTCCGGAGCCGACCCGGGGCCGCCTCAAGCTTAGGGTCAATGCGGGTGCGCTCAGGTCAGTCTGATGGGGCCCACGGTCAAGAGCATACAGCTTCGGAGCACTCGGGGTAGTTCTTCAGAAACCAGTCTCCGGACGGTGCCCGCGGTCAGGAGCAGCTTCCGCCCAAGCCCGCCTCCGACCCACGTCCCTGCCACAGAACCCAGCCCGCAGCCCGGTCCCGGGCGCCCCCGCCCCGGCGGCCGCCACTCACCAGGCGGATGAAGCCGAAGCCGCGGTCCCGGTTGATGAAGACCTCGCTGGGCTCTCCGTAGCGCTCGAAGAGCCGCTTGAAGTCCTCCTCGGTGATGTCGGTGGGCAGGTTCCCCACGAACAGGCGGCAGCGCTGCGTGTAGGTCTTCTCGCCCGGCTTGAGGAAACTCTTGATGTCGATGGTGAAGCCCATCTCCTCCTCCGGGCGGTCCTCCGGGGCGGCGGGCGCGGGCGGCGCCTGCTCCCCTGCCAGCGCCAGCGCCATGGCCGCGGGCTCGCTGTCGCCCGCCGCGGACTCGAGCGCGCGAAGGCGGGCCGGGTTCTTCTCAATGCGCACTTGCTTCAGGTTTCCTCTTAACATCATCTCCGCGGACTAGCCTCGGTACCGGGCACGGGCCTAGACTTATGGGCGGCTGCGTCTCTGCGTGCGTCTATGGAAACGAAGCAAGGACAGCCAGGACAGATGGCCAGGGGCCCCAACACAGCCTCGCTTTCCAGACACACAGGAGCGGCGGCCGAACACTCAAAATGGCGCTGCCACAGCCGAAGTTGGAAGAAGAGACGCCGACGTTAGCCCCGCCCCTCCGCCGAGGCCGCGCTGCGCCTGCGCACGCTGTGTGCCAACGGCCTGCGGCTGGC
>RJWM01028970.1:0-24956 GCA_004363535.1 Dasyprocta punctata | reverse complement strand
CGGGGGATACACTCTCATTGGTTAGCGTCATTAATTGCCAGGTAGACATCATCCGAGGCGGGGTTACAAATAACCAGAAAACGGGAAACGAGCGCCAACTTGGCTCACTCGACGGGCGGGGCAATCTAGCTCAGGCCTCAGCTCCTACATACAGGCCTCACGGCAGAAGCACATCTCCGAGGATGGCTCCCCACACTGTTGAATTGTTGTTTCTTGGTTCCTATTTTTAGGAGATCTTTTCTTTCATGGCCATGATCTCCCATGCTGTCTTCAAGATCTGAGATTCTATCTTCAGCTTCATTTAAGCAGTTTTTCAAACTTTCAATGGAGTTTTTAATTTCCTGCATTTCCCTTTGCATCTGTTTCATGCATTCTGTTTGTGTCTTATATTGTTCATTCAAAGTTTCAATCATTTTCTTAAGTTCTTCTATTTTTTTGTCTTGCTCTTTAGATACACACAACATTTCTTTAATAATGATTCTCATTTCATTTTTTAGCTGAGAGAATATTTCTGATTTGAATTTCTCTATAGTTTCATCAAGCTGTTTCTTTATTGCATTTTCTATCATTTCAGAAAGTCCCTTTGTGTTACTCCCACTGTCTTCCATTTCAGTGTCTCTTGGGTTTGTTCTTTGTGGACTGGGGGACAGAGACTGCCTCTTGGTCTTTTGTTTTGTCATTTTCTTCTAGAACCTATGTGGCCCTGTGTCCTGCGAGTTCTGACCGGGCGTTCCCCTGAAGGTCGCGCCAATTCTTGGATTGCGCTGAATCGCGGGACCCGGTAGGGCTGGGTCCTGAGTGCAGCAAGGGAGGGCGGCCTTCCGGGGCATGTGGGTGGAGCCTCCGCCTTAACTGGGTGGGGGGCAAAGTCCTCCCAGTCCGGGGGAGCTAGGCAGAGTACCCCAGAGTGACGCTGCCTGGAGCCCGGGTCTGTCTGCAAATTCAGAACAACAACCGCTTTGCCAGGGCAAGCCTCGGCAAGTCCCAGGCCTACAGTGCCAGGAGGAACCCGGCTGGGCAGGGGTCGGCGAGCTCTGGGATGGCGCACGCACAAGCGGCTCCACTGAAGTAAGGAGCTCGCGTGTGCTCTGCGCTCTGGTGCAGGGAGCCCAAGCTCTCCAAGTCCCTCCAGCTATGTTGGTCAGTCCCCGGTGAGCAGCTCTGGGGTCCTGGGCTGATCTGGGCTGGGCTGCATACCTCTGTGTCCTGTGAGGCTGGCCGGGCATTCCCCTGAGGGTCCACCTTTACTCTTTTTCAGTAGCTCAAACACTGAAAGTCCTTCAGTCATCATAAGTCCAGGAGGTTTACACAAGATGATGATGGTAGCTAGCAGAGTAACTCAGCAGCCCCTGACCAAAGTTGACAGACTGTTCATAAAACACCAAGTGCAAGACCAGGTGTTTTGTACAGGATGATGATGCCAGATACACAATTGGTCCAAGTCCATCACAAGAAGAAATACCTTCTGGAACCATGCTCCTGGCCAATGGAAATTTACTGAATCTTAGCCCTCATCAGCAAATCAATAAAAACTTGTTTCTCTCAGCAGCAGGTTGGTCACTCTGGATCAACTGCTTGCACCTTTTAGCCAAGGCTGCAGTTTGGCGGAAGACCCCACCCTGCTAGTAAAGATCTGCTTATCAGCTGTGAAGGTGCTTCCAATAGTGGGCTCAGTCTCATTGCTGCCCCTGTGAGCAAAAAGATCCTTTCATCTCTTACAAGAAGTTCATTTCTACTTAGAGGACAGTGAGTCAATGTCTTCAGAAGTGCTAGAGAGGTAAAGCTTGAAGGATAGGAGAGGTTCTAGAGTGTCATACCACTGAAGCCAGGCCTCCACCCTGAACATCATGGGAGCTTTGGACCAGCAGAATGATGGAGTGGCCTCAATACCTTGACAGACAAAAGTCAGTTCTTAGTCTTAATGTCTTCTAAAAATCTCCACGTTAAGGCTTTGGGCAAGCTCAAGGTTGTGAGTTTGATCCCTGGTACAAAAAAATATATATATACATATACATATATTAAATTAAATTTTAAAAACTTTGAATTTATATTGGAAGTTAAAATTGTTTATCCATCATGACCTTTTCCTTTTTGCTTATTGATTGAGATCCATGTGCAGAAACATAGTCCAATTAGAAATTCACTTGTAGAACTCACACAATTATGCTTAAAGTTTCTAGTAATTGAGATAGAACTTTTTCTTCTTATGCCCCCCCCTCTGAATTTTAATTTTTTGAGACAAGGTCAAGTTATGATGCTCAGGCTGGTTTTAAACTCCCGAGTTCAAGCAATCTTCCTTCAGTCCTGAGTAGTTGGGACTACTGGTGTTGCCACGACGCTCAGCCCCAAAATGTTTTGATTAACACATTTTTCTTTAGCAAATTTACTTTTGCTAACATTTTTGTATTGCTAAGTTTTTATACTGTCACATCATTGGAAATATTTTGAAAGTAGAAACAAAATCTCTTATAATCAAACTGAAACATAAATAACCATTTAAATTTATTATATCCTTTTGGCCATGTCAAATGCATATTTATTTTTATCCAGTTGAAATAATATTGTATTACCATTATATGTTAAGCAATACAGTACAAAAAGTTTCTATTATAAAAATATTGGGGACCGGGGATATAACTCCGGCACAGTGCCTGCTTGGCAAGTGAAAGGTGCGAGGTCCTGAGTTCAATTCCCAGTACAAAAAAATCAAAAAGGTTCTCTCTTACTGATCATTTTAAGATTTGTATAAGCATCTTTGAGAAGTACCCGGTTCAATCATTCCCCTATGTTTAGATGGTTTCAATTTTCCCCAGTTTAGACCTTTCCAGCTGGCATGTCACTTGTATTCTGGTATACAGAGATGATACTGAGGTGTGACATATCCTCAACTCTCTGGGAAGGCGTGGGTGGAGCCTGTGATGACTTGAGCTGCTGGACAAGTAGCCTTTGGCTGCTAGAAGCATCCTTGACTGATGACTTCAGTCAGCTGTACAGGTACCATTTATCAAGATTTTAACCTACAAAAAAGTTAGCATGCTTTGTTACAGCGATGTAGCAGTTGTCTTCAACCTCCATTTACCATTACTGGTTATTGAACTTGGAGTGTTTCTACAACCAAGTTCTTACTAATTTTTAACACAATTATTGCATGGAATAAAAATTGGAATAGTATAAAAAGGTAAAGAGCAGTAGTAAATCCTTCTCCAAACTCAGGCTTTCTGTTCCTCTCCACAGATCCCGATAGTCAAGATTTTTGTATCCTTCTGGAGACATCTAAAGGCCAACCATGCACATATATGCACATGTACATGTCTATCTGGAGGGGTGACATTAAACATATCTACCATGGGCACGACCAACCAGAAGGAAGGCCCGTGGTGTGTATATAGGATGTGCCAGAGTACTTCCTGCATATTATCAGCCTTCCACACATTCCTCAGCTTTACACACTTCGTACTATGTTATTTTCATCCAGAATATGACTTGAAATTGTTTCATATCAACACATACAGAGCTATTTATTCTTTTCAAGAATACTGTATTTTAATTACTCCATACAGGTGGATGTCTACATTGTTCCCAGCCTACTATCACTATAAATAGTGCACCAACAAATTCTTTTGTGGTCCAAATTTACATGCAGCGCAAATGTCTAGATAAGGAATTACTAGGAAAACAGTATAGGTATATAAACTTATGATCAGTATTACTAAATTTCCTTCCAAAGTTTCCTGTTGCTGTTTCGCCCATCAATGTGCACAGGGGTCTATTTCTCAAACAAGGCTGGTTCAATATATCTTTATCAGCCTGAAAGATGAAAAACAGTGCCTCACTGATTTAATATACATTTGATCTCAGATTAAATTTGAAGTTTTGAACCTTTTGAATCATTTTTCCCTGTATTTGGAGCACGTGTCATCAATGAACCTAAATAGACGCTACGTAGAAGATGGCAAGCTTCTATGGAGAGAATAAATCCCAGAAAAAACGCTGGTTGAGAGTGCACGGCCAATGAGGAAGGCAGCAATAGTGCTGAACCTTTTGCTTTATACCACGGCCTCTCCCATTTTCATCAGGTGGCATTTGGAACTGTGAGTTAGAAGACTGTGTGGTCTGCTCAAAACTGGCTTGAGGAGATGGAAATTTAGACAGGTCTGGAGAACCGCAGAGAACCTGGGAGAGTAACAGAGAAATAATTTAGCAAAATAAACAAAAAAATAGCAATAAGAAGACTTTAAGTACTATCTGATCTAGGAGAGGCTTAACAGAAACCAGCCGTTAGGTCCACTGTTTCTTGGTAATTGTGTTTCATTCACTGGCAGGGATTACTGAGTAGCCTACACTGAGTACCTTTGGTGCGGTTAGATATCCTCAAAGGAATTGAACCGTGTTTGAGACTTTCGGGGGCAAGGCGTGGGAATATTCTGTGAGTTGGGCTAGGGATTTAGCTCAGTGGCTTAAGCGCCTGCCTGGCAGATGCGAGGTTGTGAGTTCGATCTCTGGTACAAAAAAACAAACAAACAAACAAACAAAAAACCCAAAAAAACAAAACAAAACAAAAAAATTCTTTGAGTTGTTCTCTGTTCGTAAATCATTGACTCCCAACAGAACTCCATTCATTATTTATTTTGGGGAACAGGATGAGCAGAACAGGAATATATCTGTCTATCTGCACATAAGATCCTCAAACCAAGGAACCTTGAATCACACAGAAGATATTCTAAAGGTAGAGAAAAACATCTCTCTGCCTTGAAAAGAAAAGAATCCTGACTGCTCCCTTCCCCTTGCAATACGGAAAACTCCGTATTATTGTAAAAATAAAAACAAACAAAACAAAACAAAACAAAAAAAACCTATCCTCAATGAATTCTATTCCAGTCTCTTATTGAGCGTTTGATGCTTAAAAAAAGTGAGGTAGCACTGAAGTGCGTGGCGCAAATATGGTTTGGGGCCCTGTAGATGTACGCACCGACCGTCCCCTCCCAATCCGGGAAAGTCGCAGATCTTCGGTTTTTTTTTTTTTTAAAGAACTCCCAGTCTTTGTGTTGGCCTCTTCGGAGTTGCCCCTTGGCCAGCCAGGATTCTCGGTCGAAAACACCGAGCTGGTGCCCAGCCGCCAGCAGCGTGGGCGAGCTCCGGTTCTCTCGCGCGGGGTGTCCCGCCTCCCGCGCTCGGGGCTCCCGGGCTCGCCCACTCTCGGCCGCCGAGTCAGGCGGGTGCAGGCCCCCTCCGGCGCCCCCTCCCCGGCGCGCTGCGGCGCCGCTGCCCAGCGCCCCGCCTGACGCTGCAGCTGGGCCGGCGACTCGCCATTGGATTAAAAATAGCAGCGTCCTCCGCCCCGGGCGCGAGTGCCCGCTCCCGCCCCGCGGCCCGCCGAGCCCGCCAGCCCGGCCCCGCGTTCGGCCCGGTGCTCGGCGCTCGGCGCTCGGTGCTCCGCGCTCGGTGCGCTCTCGGCCATGCAGCGCCGGGGCGCCCTGTTCGGCGTGCTGGGCGGCGGCGGCAGCAGGAAGATGGCTGCAGGCGACATCGGCGAGCTGCTGGTGCCCCACATGCCCACGATCCGCGTGCCCAGGTCCGGGGACAGGGTCTACAAGAACGAGTGCGCCTTCTCCTACGACTCCCCGGTAAGTGCGGCGCCCCCGGGCGGGTCGCGGTGCTGGAGGCCCGGGCGGCCGGGACCCGCGGCACTGGAGGCTGCGGCGGGGGCGGTGCGCGGCGGCCGGGTCCTCCTCCCGCGGCGCTGCAGCCCGACCCGGGGCGCCCGGGTGGAGGCTGCGCCGCCGGGCTGCTGGGCGGCCAGGGCCCGGTGCTCCACAGGCTGCCCACGGCCCCGCCGCCGCGCGGAGGAGGGATGGGGTGAAAGACTTCGTTCCCGCTGGAGCCGCGCCGTGCAAAGCGCTGGCGTCCTCCCGGGTGAGACTGGGCGGGTGGGTAGGTGGTGGGGACCCATCCTCGCACCCCGACACACGCAGCCTTTCTCGCTCTGCGGCCGTGTGCTTTGCCCAGGGATTCCCACTCCTGGACAGTTCTGATGGCCCCTGCACTCTTCTCTCTCCACTTCCTATGTCTCCCCAGTCTTTCCTGCTATCAGAATATGAGAAGCAGTTTTTCGGGGGCGCCACCCGGGCTGCAGAAATAGGGGTCTATTGGATTATGATTTTCTCCAGCCTTTCCCCCTTTCCCTTCTGAATGAGTCACTTGGGCTGACGTGCGCCAGTATAAATTATTAAAAGTTCGATTCCGAGTGGTAACCTCAGCCTGGAGGAGGAAGCTGCGACGCATCATCGTCTCTCACCAGTGGTGGTTTCCACCTGGCTGTGTGAATGTGTGGGAAGCAAAAGAAAGGTGAATGCCCCTCTCGGGAGTCAACATGGGCTTCAAAGTGACTCAGCTGTCTGGCGTTTATCATGTCTTTTTGAAGACCGGGTTATTTTTATCCACCCACTTTAGATCTCGTATGTCACCCGGCCGATCGCAATGCATTGGGAGGTGCGTGAATTGGAGGCAGAGGCGAGGCTAACAATGGTCTCAACTCTTACTCGGAGTAGAGAGAATATTGTTGGACGGGGGCTGCAAAAGGGCGGCAAGATTTCCAAAGTTCTCTCTAGCAGTTTACGGATTGATTCTGGTTTCAAAGCAGTTTTGTTTAGTATTCATTGAAGTCCCAGAATTAATATGTTTATTGAAATGTTAAGTTTTGTTTTCTTTTATGCTATTCCAGATCATTTGAGGATAAAAATCTAAGTTATTTGTTAATTACCTTTTTCTTTCAAAAAGATCCACATAGGGTGGAGGGAAATGGTTATATTTAGTACTCAGCTTGCTGTTATCATGCTACCTGAAGTGACCGTCGGCAATACCATTGTGTCTTGTTATCCACAGAATACTTAAAAACTCCGTTTTTGGAATTCGTGGCCAGTGTGAGGCGTGTTACACTAATATCTCCTCAGGGTGCAGAGAGTTGAAGATCCTAACTGACTTAAGCGATTGATAGACTGATCTCCAGGAAGAAGAAGAAAGAAAAGCCTTCTGAAACTTTTAGGATAGGATGGCATGCAAAATGGGTACAGGGACTTCCTCTATCTTCCAGTCTGCTCACAGCCTTTGTTATTAGAGAAATTTACCACATTAAGTCAGGCGTGAGAAAAAGGTGCTTGTTTTAATGAGCTTCCACGGATACTGTAGTTATTGGGAACTTAATGTGTGCCAGTACTGTTCTAGCAACAGTTTGTCCAGTGTAAAACGATGGTTTCATTCTGTCGGGGTAGTTCCTTAGGTGAAACTAGGACCATTTACATGGCTGATGAATCATTATCCGTGTTTCAGGGGAGGAAGAGAGGGAAGGTTTTATGACAGGCATCTATACAGTACAGTGCCTCATAGTGTTTTTCCTTGCAGTACTTTCTTAATGTTTCATTATGAATCCAGTAAACATTTCTTGAGTAGCTACTGTGTCCAACTCATATATATGTGCATGGCTGTAAGAACCATACTAAGCAAAGTTCATCAGTGTCAAACATACCAAACTTTAATCTGCAAGTGCCATGGGACTGTCACAGAGAAAGGTAAAAACAAAAACAAAAACCAACCCTCCACCCCAACAAAAAACAATTAAGTGAAAAAAAAATCTTCCTTGTATCAGATTCTTGAAAGAAAGTTCATAAATAAAGATGGGTAGAAAATAAAGGAGACCAATATTCTAGGCAAGGCAGATCATATATGCAAACACATAATGTATGGATATCTTCTTCTTATTTGCCTGTAATGTATTGAAAGAAAAAGATTGATCTGGAAAGTAACAAGGAGTAAGCTCAGAATCAAGAAGAGAAGAGATGATGGGGACTTTGAATCCTGGAAAATATTTGATCTTGAGAAATATATATATATATATATATATATATATATATATATATATATATTTCTTTATTTTTGGTGCTGGAGATAGAACCCAGGGCCTTGTACATGCCAGGTGTGCACTCTACCACTGAGCTACATCTCCAGCGCCTGATCTTGATTTATACAGTGAGTTATGGAAAGCCACTCTAAGTAATGTGATTTAAACTGCTGTTGGAAGAAGATGGTGATCTACAAACTTTCATTATATACCTAACATGTCTCAGGCATGGTGTGAAGACCTTTGCTCTTCTTGTGCAATGTGAGTATTGAGTGGGACAGCATATACTCATTTGGTTATTCCTTACACCACCTAGGGCTGGGGCTCAATGATAGCTATTTGGGGGTGAGGGAAAATTTGTTTCTTCACCTACTTCTTTAGTTTTACCCAGGCCCACCCCCTTACCTTGATGTGTAGGGTCACCTCTTCATGACTTGATTCATCTCTCCAAGTCTATAATACCTTTCCAAGCAGGAAGATTCAGTTCAGATAGTTCTTCTTCTCTGTGTTATTTCCTTGTTGTTGCCACTAGACCCATGAGATTCTCTATCAAATTCCCAGCAACATTTTCCATGTCTATCTGAGCCTTTAAGTGCATCTTTTCTGTTAGGAGGACTCTCATTTCCAGCAGCTGGCCCAGCAGCTGGCATATAAACTAGGAACTCAGTGAATGTGTAGGAAATGCATTAATTACATGGGGCAAGAGGCTCTGCAAATGGCAAGGATGCAACATACGAGAAACATTGGGAAAGGAATTGTGTGGGATTATCATGTAGAATGTGGTGACATTTTTTGGTTTTGGAGGACAGATATGAAAGAGGGGGCTATGTTGTCAGTTTGAATCTCCGTCATCCAGTTGTGTAACCTCCCTGTGCCTCAGTTTCTCCATCTGTAAAATGGAGACAATAATAGAACCTATCTCATGAGGTTGTTTTGTGGATTAAGAAAATAATTCTGACCAATTAGTATTACCACATATTTGCTTTAAAAAAGAAAGGAGGAAAGAAGGAAGAAACCAAAAGGAAGAGAGGGAAGAAAAGAAGACGAAGAGAGAAAAGAATCAACTGCATGTTCCAAGGGCAAGAATTCAGTTGTCAGATGTTATGTAGAAAGTTTTGTGTGGTTAATTGGAGAAGTTATCTGGTTCACACGTCTGCTCACAAGCTTTCATGGACCAATGTGGAAATCTTTTATTGCCTGGCTGTCAAGCCCGTCCTGCATCCTTGTATACTTTGCCCTCTCTCTTTTCTCTTCTGTGTCTCTTCCATGTGTCAAGACTTCCTTTTCTTTCCTCTCCTGATTATTATTCAAGGCTCTTTATCTTTCCCTTCTGTTTCAGACTTCATCTTTTCCTCTAGTTACATTGCTTAGTCTGTATCACAACATAGAAGCTATAGTCTTCATCATAGTTGACTATTATTTAATTTCTTTTACCCATGTAATTCTTATTTTTAAAGTTAACTAGAACCATAGTCCTTCAGCACTCTTTGTAGGGTTACTTTGGTGGCCATGAATTCCTTCAGTTGTTCTTTATCATGAAAGTATCTTATTTCTCCATTAATTTTGAAGGATAGTTTTGCAATGTACATCAATCTGGGTTGAAAGTTGTTTGCTTTCAGGACTTCAAATACTTCACTCCAAGCTCTCCTTGACTTGATGGTTTATGTTGAGAGGTCTGCTGTGATTCTGATGGGTTTTCATTTATAGGTGATCTGTTTCTTTTCTATGATAGCCTTTAATGGTCTGTTCTTGTGCTGAATTTCTGGGATCTTGATTATTATGTCTAGGTATAGATTTATTTTGGTTATGGCTAGTTGGAGGGCCATATGCCTCACTTATCTGTATGTCAGGTCCTTTTCCTATGCTTGAGAAGTTTTCTGCTATTATTTCTGCAAATAGACTTTTTATGTCATTTGTGTTGACCCCTGCTTTTTCGCTGACACCTATCACTCTTTAAATTATTTTCCTTTGTATTGTCTTGCAGCCATTGGATTGTTATTTTCTGGTTCCTTTTTAATTTTAAGAGATCTTTTCTTTCACGATTGCTAGCTGCAATCCTGTAGCAGAGTGGGATCACTGAGCAGGGCAGACAATTGAAAGGAGGGGAAAAGTGGGAGACCAGTGACAGGAGGATTGCATGTAGAGATGAGCCAGTGCATGTTGATTGTAACCATTAATGTAGATGGCCTCAACTCACCAATAAAAAGAAACATGGACAGAGTGGGTCAGAGACAGAATCCACCAATATGCTTTGTCCAAGAAACACATTTGACTCAAAAGAAAATTCACGGACTAAAGGTTGGAAGAGACAAGACAATGCTCCATTTGATGGCGACCCAGAAAAAAACAGGAGTAGCTTGCCTATCAACCGTGGAATGGATAGGAAAGATATGGTATTTTTATACAATGGAAAGCTACTCAGCTATAAAGAAAGATAACCTAGAGGCTCTTGTAGGTAAATGGATGCAACTTGAGATCATGCTCATGAGTGAAATGGTTTGGACTCAGATGGGTGAGCATCATGTTGTCTCCCTAGTATTAAAAACTGAAGGAGTTAGTGGGATCCAAAATGTGCGATAGATATTGTGAAGGTGAAAGGGGAGGAAATGTCTACAATGGGAAGGTGGTAGCCATTGTTAATTTTCTATTACCTTGTTTTGAAGTCCTGTATCATTTTCATTGTTTTGTTTGGTTTTATTCTGTTTTGTTTTGTTAGATTCTATTATGTCCGATAGTAAGGGCAGCTATTTTGAACATAACAAGAGGTATTATGGTAGCCATTGTTGATTTTCCTGTTATGTTATTTTGAAGTGCTGTATCACTTTAATTGTTTTGTATTGATCGGTTTTATTCTGTTTTGTTTTGTTTGATTTTATTATGTCTGATGGTATGGGCAGCTATTTTGAAAATAACATGAGGCATATGATAGCCATGGTTGATTTCTTATTATCTTATTGCTCTCATTGTTTTGTTTTGATTGACTTTATTCTGTTTCATTTTGTTTGGTTTTGTTCTCTTTAAAATAATAAAAAAAAAAGAGTTAACCAGATGTGAAGCCTGGTACCAAATGCTGGGCCCTGGTGAGGACTGTGCCCTTCCAGTGCTGGTTGTGTCCCCTGCTCACCTGTGTTTGAATGGAGTGCTTGTCTATATTGTCTTACCTTGGGTCACCACCTGAAAATGTGGAAGCTGAGGCAAACCTTTGGTTAGGCAGTTTATTTTGGAAAGTTATCCCAGGGAACAGAAATGGAATAGTGACCAAGAGAAGGAAGGAAAGCCAATTTAAGAGTCAGTTACTAAGTTGGTTTACACAGTATGCAACCAGTGCTGAATCCCTTTGGGAACTCTCTGGGGGACTGTGGAATGCACTTCAGAGGCCTCCACTTGAGATAGGGAAGGGGGAAGTATTTATCTGCTGGCTCCCAGCCCCCACTGGTAAGTGTTGCTCCAGGAGTAGAAATGCACTCACTCCTCAGGTTTGCATTTGTGCCCAGAAGGGCTGAGTAGGATCCTTCAGGCTTCCCATGAATGGCAGCAGCTGAGAAGCAAGCGGGTGCAGCTGGGGTTAGGACTGTTGGGACACACCTGCTGTGACAATCAACTGCACACAGTGGTACAGGGGGATGTGAAACTAAGTATCAAGTGTGCTCCCAATGCCTCTTCTTCTCTTTCAGCCTCAGAGCTGTATTCTGAGACGGAGCTTTGATTCTATTCTCTGAAGATCTGAGATGCTTTGGTAATATTGAAATGTTTCGCTTGGTTCTTTGTCTTCCTGGGATTTTTTGCAAACTTCTGATGGATGGGGACCTGGTGGTCATGACTGGTTTAGACATTCACCAGGAAAGTCTTTGAGATTTCCATCTACTTGTGGGAAAACTTTATGTTAGGCATTCAGTAAATCCTTCTTTCTGTATGTCCTTCCATAGCGTTTATTAATCTGTCTGGCACTGTGTCAGGCATTGCCAGGATTGATTGTGACAGCTAGCATATTATCAAATGGTGCCTTCCAGACCCACAGCACCAGCATGTCCTGGAGCTGATAGAAATTCTAATTTTGTCTTATTTGTAGTTGTTATGATTCTTTACATAGAAGATCCAAAAAACTCCACCAGAAGACTTTTAGATCTGACAAACAAATTCAGCAAAGTGGCAGGATACAATCAATACACAAAAATCAGTGGTATCCCTGTTCATCAATAATGAGCATACTAAAATGAAATAAGGACAATTCCATTCACAGTAGCCTCAAAAAAACTAAATACCTAAGAACTCATATAGCCAAGATGGTGAAAGACCTCTAGAATGAAAATTACGAAATACTGTAGGAAGTCATTAGAAAATGTAAAGATCTCCCTTGTTAATAGATCAGAAAGACTAGTATTGTGAAAATGGCTGCATTATGAAAAGTTATCTACAGATTCCATGCGATCCTATGAAAATACCAAAAACGTTCTTCATAGAACTAGAAAATTTTTCTTAAAATTCATATAGAATCAGAAAAGACACAGAATAGCCAAAGTAATCCTGAGCAAACAGAGTGATGCTTGAGGCATCTAATACTAGATTTCAAGTAGTACTACAAAACCATAGTAACAAAAACAACATGGTACTTGCACAAAAACAGGTGGGTAGAGCACTGAACAGAACAGAAGACACAGAAAATAACTTGTGTACCTACAGCTACCTTATTATTGACAAAGTGGTCAAAATCATATGCTGGAGAAAAGACTGTCTTTAATGAATGATGTGGGAAAACTGGATATCCACTTGTAGAAGATTGAAGCTAGATTCCCGACCTCTCACTCTGTACTAAAATAAAATAAAAATGAATCAAAAACCTAGGTGTAAAACCAGCAACTTAAATTGCTGGGAGATAGCACAGGAAATGATATCAAGCATCGATAAGAGAAGTATGTCAAATTAGAAAGTTTTGCACAGCAAAGAAAATGGGGTAAGAGAGTGAAGAAATTATGCACAGAATAAGATGAAGTCTATGCAACTATTCTTCTGGTAGAGCGTTAACCTCTAGAATATGTGAAGAACTCAAACAGAAAAAAAATTAACCTCTTGAAAACAAATAACTCAACCAAAAGATGGACAGATGAAGAAACTCAAAGGGCCAATAAGTATAAGAAAAAATGTTTAACATCTTTAGCTATTAAGGAAATGCAGATCATAGCGATTCCATCTCACTCTAGCCAGAATGGCTGTCATTAAAACATAAAAAACAGTGAATGTGGGAATGGACGGAGAAGGGAAAGAGCCAGTCTACATTGTTGGGGGGAATGTAAGCTAGTACAGCCACTGTGGAATCAGTATGGAGATTCCTCAATAAAACTAAAAATAGAAATGCCAGTTGATCCGGCTACACTTCTGGTTATATTCCTGAAACAATTAAAGGTGTCATACTACAGTGACACATGAATATTCATGTTGATAGTCAGACAGTTCACAATAACTAAGCTTTTGAAAGTCTAGATGCCCATCAACAGATGAATAAAGAAAAATATATTTATATGTGAAGAAAATATGATATATAATAAATATATCTAAAAAGGAATATTACTCTGTAAAGAAGAATTTGCAGAAAAATGGATGGAACTGGAAACCATTGTGTTAAACAAATAGAGCAGACTCAGAAAGCATGTGCTGAATGGTTTGGCTTATAGGAGAAACCAAATTAATAAAGAAATAAAATAAAATTAAGGAGCGACGACAGTAAAATCTAAAAGGTAGATTTTTGGAGACAAGGTAGGCAGTTAGGAAAGAGAGAGAAGGGAGTAATGGGATTGAAAATGATCAAGATATATTATAGGTATGTACCAATTTTCCAAAATGAACTATCGCACTCCGTATTACTAATATGCGTTTTACAAAATGCTAATTTTGCATCCCAGTTGAGATCTTCTGAAATAGAAATTCTGGATTTGGGATCTAGCAGTCTATTTTTTTTTCTTTCTGATTTCAATTTTATTTTTTAAAACTTGTATTGATACATTTTAGATAAACATAGTGGCAACATTCATTATAGGGAATTTGTACCTGTACACCATATATCTTCTTTGTTTCCCATTTTCTTCCCCTCCCTTTAACCCCTTGTCATCTCCTTATTTACAAAAACTTTGTTTCCATTTTTTCCTCTGTATTCTCTTCATCTCTTGTCTTCTTTTCATCTTCTCTCTCCTTGTTCTCCTTCTCATTTGAATATTCTCTTCCCATTTTTCAATATCTATTATAAATTTTGGCCCTTGTTTACACTTTTGATTTCTCACACTAGAGAAGCAGTGTGGTATTTAAACATGTGTGTCCAATTTATTTCATTTAAGACTATGGTTTTAAGGTCCATCCATTCAGCTAGAAATGTCTGAAGATTATTTGTGGCAGAGTAATACTCCATTATATATGTATATATATCCACATCTTCTTTATTCATTCAATAGTTGATGGGCAATTAGGTTGTTTCCAAGATGTGGCTATTACAAACTGTGCTGCTATAAACACAGGTGTTCATATATCACTGTGGTATGATGTTTTTAATTCCTTTGGGAAGATACCCAGAAGGGGAATAGCTGAGTCAAATGGGACTGCTAATCTTAGTTTTTTGAGGCATCTCCACACTGATTTCCACAGTGGTTGCACCAGTCTACACTTCCACCAACAGTGGAGAAGGTTTCTTTTTTTCCCCCACAGCTCCACTAGCATTTAATATTGGTTAACTTCTTGATAATAGCCATTCTTTCTGGGGTGAGATGGAATCTCAGCCCTGCTTTAATTTAGCAGTGTATGTTTGAATCAGCTCTCCAGGTGATTCTGATGTGTGAGCCAGAGTTAAGACCCAGTGATAGGTCATTTAGTAGATGCTAAGTGTTGTTCTCAGCATACACTTGCATGCGTATACAAACTCACTGAATCCTCATAACAACCTGTGCTATACATTATTAGCGTCTTGCAGGTGAGGAGGCTGAAGCACAAGGCTTACACAGGTAGTAATGGTAAAGTTGGAGTTTGAATCTGGGTTGTCTAGTTCTAGCCTATTTTTAGACCATTTTAACTATTTTTAACTGTGTGATTTAGTACATTCATTTAGCATTAAGTACATTCAGGTTGTTGTGTAATGATCACTACTGTTCCTTTCTAGAAGTTTTTCATCATCCCACTCTGAAACTTTATATCTGTTGGACTCCCCCCCACTTTCCCCTCCTCTTGGCCTCTTCTAACCATGATTCTAGTATTTGTCTCTATGGATTGGCTTAAGGTGGCTTGTGTAAAGGAATCACACAGTACGTTTCCTTTTGTGTCTGGTTTGTTTCACTTACCATGTTTTCCAAACTTATCCATGTTATGCCATGTATCAGACTTTCCTTCCTTTTTCAGGCTGAATAATATTCCACTGTATATCTACACTGCATTTTGTTTATGCATTCATCTGCTGATGGACATTTGGTTTGTTTCTGCCTTCTGGCTATTGTGAATAATGCTGATTTGATCATTGGTGTACAAGTGTCTAGGCCCTTAAGGGTTGTGTGCTCTTTATCATTGTGCAGTGTACACATTGCCCTATAGGCATTGAGGCTTTTCCCAGATGGTGCTCACTTATAGGGAGAAAATAACAATCTATGTGTAAAAAATATTTCTAATCAACAGATAAACTGAAGTGTGACAGTAAAGCAAAACATGGAAGCTTACAGACATCTTCTTTTGGAGATGTAAATTTACTTTTTAAAATTTAAAAAACCCTTGATTGAGGAATGGACGAAAAAGATGTGGTATTTTTTATATAATGGCGTACTACTCAGCTATAAAGTGATAAACTAGACATTTTCACTCTTAAGTGAATGTGCCTTGAAAATATACTTACTAGTGGACTGAATCAGTCACACATGTAACCATCATATTGTTACACTTGTGTGACAAATTGAAAGAAAATCTATGCATGTATGTAAAAAGTTAGTTAAGATAGTTAAAGAAAAAGAATTTCTAGTGAAAAGTAATTTTCACATGGTCATTTTCAGATTACATCTTTACTGTGAATTGTTTTTTGAAAATAATATAGCAGTCATAACAAAAAACAGACAGCTGGTTTCTCTTGATTCACTGAGGCAAAAGTTTTGTGCTCATAATTTTCTGGACAATGTTTCGTGTCTATATCTTATACTCTAAACAACTACTGTGACTATAACAATATGCAGTGTGTCGATTATTATTACTCTCCTATTGGCTTGTTTTGAAATTGTTTTACTGTAATCTGTTAGTTTTTTCTTTTTCTTTTCTTTTTTTTTTTTTTTTTTGTGGCACTGGGAATTGAACTCACAACCTCGCACCTGCCAGGGCAGGCGCTTAAGCCACTGAGCCAAACTCCCGGCCCTAGTTTTTTGAGGCAGGGTCGCACTATGTAGCTCAGTCCGGCCTTGCGTTCACGTTGTAGCCCAAGCCAGCCTCCAACTCACAACGCTCCTCCTACCTCAGCCTCCCGAGTGCTGGGATTAAAGGCGTGCGCCACCACTCCCGGCTACTTTTTTCTGTTTAAAATAAAAAAATAAAATCTAAAAAAATTAGTACAGTAGAAGACATATTGCCATTAATTCCCATCAAAATTGGAGATGTAAATTTACAGTGGTTCTAGTTAATTTCACTTGTCACACATTTCCCCAGCCCTCTGTGTGTTTGCCCATCCTCTTCTCTTGGTGAGGATGCTTTCTCCCAGTGCCTCAGCCCGCTGGGAAAGCCCTCAGGAGCCTTTAAAGTCAGCTCAGGTGTCCTGAGTGCTGGTGAAAATCCCCACCACTCAAAGCCAACCCGGACCTTTGCTTTCCTTTGTCTTCAAAGCACTTTGTGCATCTCTGTCACAGGTGGGATGAAGATGGTTGAAGTTATGGACTAGCTGAGGTCTGAAGAGAGAGTTAAAGGAACAAGGGCAGAAGACTGGAAACGGCACCATTTGTGAGCTTGTGCTCTGAAGCCCATATCTTTTCCGATTTTCTGCTTTTTATTTTAACATTGTGAGTGTATGCTTGTGATAAAAATATGGTGCTTTTACTTTGTCTTATTATCTATGAAGTCTTAAATTTGACCCTTCTAAAGCCAAGGAAAGTGTCTTGGTTACTTGCCGGGTGGTGTTTTTGCATTGTAATTTTCGATGCCCCAGAAAGCTTAGTAAAGGGATCCTGCGTTGTGAGCCCCCGGGGGCTAAGATAGGCCTGGCCTCTGTGGGTGTAGCCAGAAGTTGGCTTGCTCTGCTGCTGGCATTCAGTATTGCGGTGATCAGTTGAGGTACTCCTTGTCCCCATGCAGAGTAAAGATGTGAACAAGAGCACCTAATTTTAGGGCTGGAACATCAGGACAGTGCAACAATGACAAGATTGTAATGCCTCTGAACGTGCCTTGAGACTAGAGATGTTGCTTGAGGTGCAGAATAGCATGTGCTTCTCCTGTATGTGCTGCCAGAGCCAGCACAGCATGTGCTTCTCCTGGTAAGATTAAAACTGAAATATTGTATTTTGTGTTAATTAGCAAGTATTACTACTTAGAGCCTACCATGCACCAGCACTGGGGTAGGTGCTATAGCAGGCAGAGTGGGTGTGAATAAGTGGGGGAAACAGAGGTTCATGGTAAGGCAGAGTGTACCATGAATCTCTGTCGTAATGGAGTTTGTGCAGTACTTTCATGTATTTATTGTGAAATAGACAAGTTCTAGGTACTTTTATATATATCATTGGTTTAATTTGTTTAACAGTAATGGGCTTATGTTATTGTTGTTGCCCTACATGACAGGTGAGGGGACTGAGAGGTTAGGTCATTTGCTCAAAGACTTACTAAAAAACTGGTGCATGACAGAAATGGGATTTAAAGCCTGACATGTCAGGGGGTTAGAGGCTGCAGCGCTTATAAGATATTTAGGTTTTGAACTGTGTGACGCATGGGAATTTCAGACCCGGGAGTGATCAGTACATTCAAAGAGTTCCTGACCAAGATGACTGGATGGGACGTGAATATGTGGCATTTAGGAGGAGGAAAGGACAAAGGTGTAGAAGTGAGTCCAAAGTTGGCCTGTGTGTAGACTAGGAAACTTACAGAGCAGAGGATCATAGAGGGCACTGGAAGACGACGATCCAGAAGAGGCTGGTCTTGAGGAGGTCAGCCCTGATGGTCAGCCAGCTGGGGGCAAGGGAACGGTGTGAGGGTAGTGGCCATTTAGTGCTGATGTTCTGAAGTGGAATGAGGATCCAGCTGCTATGGAGCCGGTGAGGAGCACCTGGGTTAGATGATGACAATGAGAATAGAGCTCAGGGAGAGGGGATGGAATAAGCCCAGGAGAGAGTCTGATAAAGATACGGCCCCACTTAGCAGCAGAACATACACAGTGGGTGAAGGCCAAGAAGACTGCGTGGCTTGTAGCCTATTCAAGGACACCAGTGAGGAAGGTGAGAGAGTAAAGGAAAGTGGGTGAGGACTGTGTGCCCCCTGGGAATACTGGGAACTGGAATGGAGCTCAGAGGCCAAGGTTTGGATTTCAGAGTCGGGCAGTCCCCAGTTTAGAGAACCTAAATTTGTGTGTAGCTTTGCCATTTGAAGGACCCAGACTCTACCTCTGCACTCCTGGACGGGGCTTTTCTCCCAGTTGTGGGGGAGATAGTGACTGACTCTCACTTCTTACCTTCCCTCCGACTGGCTCAAGTTCTAGGGAAACTCAGACCGGAGGAGCCTACAGCAGTATTTCCTCTAGGACTTAGAAGTCTGAGTGGATGGAACATGTGGACTTAACTGTTCATGACATAAGCATCACTCTGGAGCAATTCTGCTGCATATGCATGCTACAGGCAGTCGGCGAAGAGGCTGAAGTTTCTTTGAAGTGAATTATAATCGTGAAAACTTTCTCCTAGTTAAACCAAATGTTATTTTTCTTATCCTGGTTATTTTTGGGGGGTGTGACTATGAAAGTGGTGACCTGAACATGGGAGTCTCTGTCCCCACGAGTTCTTAGAAATAGGCTTGGTAGTCTGGTAGAGGGATTAGTGGTTTGATTGGCCAGGAGGAAAGAGAACATAAGGACCAGAACATGGGAGTAATATAAGAAGCAGGGGTGAAAGTAATTCACATTCACAGGTTGCATTTTGGGAATAAAACTGCTGAACCGCTCCTTTGGACATGCCATGTGGTAGGTTCTGCTATTGAGCCTCCAGCCTGAGGCTTTGACTGGACCACAGGGGCCACTGACCCTTGTAGCTGCTTCCTGAGGGCTCAGAGCTCAGGCCCTTGAGTCTTGAAACTCTTTCTTTTTTTTGGTCAGAGAGCTGTCAACCAGGAGTGGTCACCTCCCAAAAACTCCAGCTGTCCTTTGGAGTTTGAGGCCTGGGTGCCTGTCTCCTCCCTGCCAAAACCTGGCAATGAGCCTGACACGGGGCTGCTCTGCTTTGCCTGTTCCTCCTGCTTTCGTTGAATGAAGAGGTCTGGAAAAAAAGACAAACTGCTCTTTTCTCCAAGCCCTTGCAATGACAGCTGTGCTTGCCGACAGCCACCCACCTGACTCCTGCCACCAAACTGACATCTGCTTCTCAGATGCATTAGGCAGCGTGTATCAGCCAAATTGGCCTGAATTCAAATCCACCCCCCTTACTACTTCCTAGCCCCGTGACTTCAGTAAGTGCTTTAATTTCTCTGAGCCTGGGTTTCCCTCTTCCTAGTACCTGCCTCAGAGTTGTAGCCCTCACAGCTGCTCATTGAAAGCTACTTACTAGTAGCCGTCTCTCACTCTAGCTGGAGAGCCTGTGGCAGAGGGCTTACCCTAATCGCTCTGAGAAGGGGAGGTGACATGCATAAGATTTTAAGGCTACCAAACAGGGACAGTGTGTACCTGGTAATCTTATGTGGTGCTCTGCCTGCAGTTCAAGGAATGAGTATCACCGGCGTCTTTGAGGGGATCTCTATTCAGGCTAATTTTTATTCATATTCATATCAGCTCAGTGATGGGCTTTACGGCTTAACTTGCAAACCGAATCTTCATGATTTATCAGCCTGCAGCCTGCAGAAAACCATCCCTTTTAAAAAGTAAAATAAAAATAAGAAATGACTAGAAAAGATCTTTTTGTTGATAAGGTGTTTCCACGGTGCTTTTTTGTTTGTTTTCTTAACATATAAACTGAGAACTGCTTGTGTGAGCTACAGCTTCACTTTAGCACCGGCCACGGTGCTCGCCTAAGTGTGTTCATCCACCTGTAGCTTTCATAATGCTTGTCTGTCCTGTGAGCATCGCCATAGCTGTCCTCATATCCTGTCCTGTCCCTTCGCCAGGTATTGCCAATGACAGCATCCATGTTGCCCAAAATACAGTACCCAAGGGCACGGATTGGGTTTTATACCTAGGAAGAAAGTTAGTAAATGATACTTCAGTTGAACAGTAAATTTATAGTGGCATCAAAACCTCGTTGTTTGGACTCTGTCTTTATTTTGTGGGACCAAGCTATGTAGCTCCAAGGTATAGGGATTTTCCGGGGGGTGGAAAACTTTTCAAGTCAGAGCATCCTGTAAAAATCATTACTGCATTAATATTTCTAATTTTTCCTTAACATTTCATGGCCACAAGTGCGATTTATTGTTGCTTTTAATGGAGAAGCCTACACTGTTTTGGGATTATATGCTTTTTTTTTCCTGCTTTACTTATGTAGACAAATGTATTTCTGTGGATATCCTGTTGAAACCCAGGTTTTAGGTTTTGCCAACATTCCCTGCTATCCAATGTTTTTGTGTTCCTTTTTTTTTTTTTTTTTTTTTTGAGACAAGGTCTCATTATGTAGTCCAGGCTGCCCTTGAACTCATGGTGATCCTCCTGCCTCGGCATCCCGAGTGCTGGGATTACAGGCCCAGCACTCCAGTTTGTTTTCTTATAGTGCTTTTTCTTCAATATAGTTCCCTTTTCTGTGTATTGCATGCTTGATACCCTTAATATGGAACCTTGTTTTACTTTCTTACTGCATATTTGCTTTGCATGTGCGTGAACCTAATTTTTGTAATTGAAAAGTCTTGTCTGGCTGGACATAGTGGCACACACCTGTAATCCTTGCTAATTTGAAGTCTGAGGCAGGAGGGTCACAAATTCAAGGCCGCCTGGGCAATTTAGGGTGACACTACCTTAAAAAGGGCCGGGGCTATAGCTCAGAGCTAGAGCACTTACCTAGCATGGGTGTGGTCTTGGGTTCAGTCTCCAGCATCAAAAACAGCAATACAACTAAAGCAAACCAAACCGAAACACAACCCCAACTCTTCCATTGCCTGTGGCCCCTGGAACTGGCCTGTGCTGGAACCTCTGCTCTCATACTCCTGCAGCACCCTGGCTACCTTTCTGTCCCATGAAGAAGGGCAGAGCCTTTCTGGAGTTGTGGCCTTTGCTTGTGCTTTCTCGGCTACCTAGGGTGCTCTTCCTTTGTCTTCTCAGCTTTTTGGAAGTCCCCTCCCCGTCTCCAGGCTGTCATCTATGAAAAGACACCAGCCCTCAGGCTACCTTACTACTCTTACCATCGCTAGAAATTAGCTTCTACATCTTGCTTATTCTCTGTCTCTCCTTGTTATGCTGTCTGTGTCTCTAGGGCACCAACCTGACTTGGGTCTCTGTTGGCCTTTGTGGACCATGAAGGACTCGAATCCCCTCCTGTTGCCCTCACCCCATCAGCTTCTCTTGGCCCCTGGAGGTGATATCACAGCCTCCTCTTCTTTCAAAGCTTTTTTTTTTTTTTTTCTGGATTCCACATTGTCCTCCCCTTTCTGCAAATGAGGATGGCCTCCAACTGGGGTACAGTGTCCTTGATTAGTTTCTTTTTTCTCCATCTTAACAGTTTCTGCTGCCTGCCTGAGATTACTCTCCTTATCGCTGCTATTTCACTTGTGTTCCCAAATTTTCTCAGCTACAAGATAATCTTAATTTTTTCAACCATATTTTATTTTGCATAAGGAGAATACGCAGACCCATAAAAGCCGTGCAGTTGGGTTGTTATTGCCAGGGAAACCAGATTCAAGAAAAGCAAACCCTGAAGGACTGTTCTGGTCCGTGTACATAAACTTGGGTTCTAAAATAAAAGACAGATTCATGTTCTGGAAGAATAATTACAAAATGCCAGAAGAGAACATGAAGTCAAAGAATCCCACATTATCTCTCCATCCTGAGACAACATAAACCAGACCATAGAGTGTGCATGTTGAGTATATTGTAAAATTACAATGCTGTTTTGTTTCGTACTTTCTTCACTCAAAAATACTGCGTACATATTTCCTATCAGTAAGTGCTCATCTACGAGTCAATTGTAAATGTCCAGTGAGTGTTCCATTTCACGGAAGAACTGTAAATTACTAAGCACTCAGGTTACTTTCGTGATTTCAAGCAGCTGATTTAGTTAATTTCTTTTTCTTTTTAAAAGACTGGAGATGTTCTAGAGAATAACCGCACCCTAGTCCCTCTTGCGAGGATGTGTGCATCACATTCTCCCCGCGGTGTTTGTATGTCCTTTGCCCTGGATATGGATTTGTTGTGACTCCATCTCCCACCTCATGTTTCTCTTTGTGGCAATGACTGCTTGTTTTCCATGGGAGACACTGTTCTGTAGTTAGGAAAACAAGTGTTACGTGGCAGTGCTGTTTCCTGAGTGCGTCGCTCACCCTCGCTTGCTTCCCTTCCTGCCTTCCAGCGAGAGGCTGGTTTCCAAGAAAACACCATGGTAAACAGAGTTCTCTGAACACCTACTGATTGACAATGTAGTGTATTTTTATTTGAAATGACTATTCACTTGCTGCTTTGAAATGTATAACCTTGACCTTTCTATTTGGGAATATTGCAACATTCTTAAGTGACAGGCAATACAAAAGAGTGACTTTGTCCTCGATACTACTTCCAAATAGTTTGTAGGTGATATAATGTACATAATAATTAAATAGCTATGCACGTAGGCCATGTGTGTATATGGATGTGTGTATATATATCATATGTACATACATATATATACCGTATTATGTATATCTATATATATGGATTTTAACAATGCATAGGCTTCTGATGCTGTTGCTGTCTCTTATGATTTGATCATGGGGTGGGAGAAATTGTCAAAGGGAATCATAAAGTCTCTACCAGTGCTTCTTGATTTCTTTTTGATTTTAGATGCTAAAGTCAAGTCTTGGATCTTGGTCATCTTTCTGGTCAGTGCATTACAATAATGATCATTAGAGTCCTATTTAGCTTAGTGCAGAGACAAGGTCATTGGTCCTTCTGGGGTGGGTGCACCTCAGAGCAGGAGCTGGGTAGGCAACAGGGAGGGAAGGGGTTACGGAGATGCCTGCCGCTGTCTTGAACTGCTCAAAACTGGCTGGGTCACAGTAGGTAGGAGGGCCACAACAGCTGGGTTCAAGTGTCTAAGCTGCTGAGAATGACTTTAACCAGGCAACCTGAAAAACTGGCAGTCCTACTGGCGTCTCAGGTTGTTTTTCTACCCCAAGGCTGTTTGTTTTCTTATGATGATCCCCAGTGCCTAGTTACACCAAAGACTTCAAACCTACACTATGAAACATTTAAAGTTCAGATCAGAAGGGTACTAAGGAACAGTTTGGGAGAGACCAAACCATGTAATCGAGTGTCAAATGACAACACAGAAGTTGTCATTCATTCCACTAATGCTTGCTTGATTCTGCTTTGCACAAGATACTGTTTTGGGGAATTCAGTTATAAATGTGATGTGGTTTTCCAGCCAAAAGGGAGCAAATGTGTAGTTCAGCTTCTCAATGTGGTGGCTGCACATGAAAGAAGCTTCTCACAGCCGTGGAGTTCAATGGGCAGGGTGCCAACAATGGGGAAGTGAAGGTGGATTTGGGGTTAAGGACAGTCAGAATGGAGTCTACTCTGGCACATGGAGTGGGGGTCAGGGACAGAGACTGGCAGTGTGTGGCATCAGATGTTGACAAGTGTGACTGGTATTGATAAGGGCTGCTGGCAGCCTGCCCTCAGGTCCAAAGGCCCCTAGGTGATGCTTTGCTGAGGTTGAGACTGTCTTCGAATGGGGCAGGGTTCACTTAACTCCAGACCAGTGCTACTCAAAGCGCGTGGGCTGACTGTTGCCAAGAGGTGGGCGACAACCCTGAGAGGGAGTGTTGGAGATTTCTACAGCAACTTGACATTGCAGCCACTGCACGCTCCATAGATTTGCTTGGGTTTTGTGAAACCCACATGTGCAAAAACATTCATATGTGATGTGAGCTGTGAATGAACTGGTCATGCAGCTGTTCTTAATGAACAGAGAAGAGACAAAACGAATAAAATACAGCCTTGTGCTTCATGGTAGCAGTTTGAGAAGCCCTACTCTAGACCAACAAGAATGTCATGAACTTGAGGCTCTGCACCCAAAAGTCAAGAATTTAAGTAAATGTAAAACTAATCATTGCATTCCACATTCACTTCAGGCCCTGGCCAGCATTCAGTCTTCCCTCTCTCAGCTCCAGCCACCTGCCATCAGCATGATGTGTTCTTTATTCATTAAAATTATTTTCTATACATTTTATACATAATTCTGTACACGTTTCCTGTACATATTACAGAAAGTTCATAAGCTTGTCATTTTAAGTAATATTTTTTGTTGTGTTTGTATGGTTTCCTAGTTTCTCTATTCATGACGGTTGCTACTTTTTCTTATTATAAATAGTGCATTTGCGAATGTTTCTTTACAAATTGGGGTTTATTTTCTCTTTCTTTTGTGTTCTTAAAGTTTATACCCAAAGGGGAAATACTGTGTCAAAGGATCAGTTTTATTGATTTCTGGAAAGTTTGAACTAATTTGTATTGTGGGGATAGCTGTATGGGTTTCTTGTGTGGCTTTAGGTTCTGCGGTTTTAATAATTTTTTTTTTAATTTTATTTAAAAGAAAATAGACACAGAAGATAGAAACGAAAAGCATGAAAGACAAACAACAACAACGACAGATCTGATACAATTACACTGTAGGTTTACACTCTGAGGTGGTTGAAGTTTGACAGTAGTTACAGTATTACATATCGTTACCTTCATAGGGGTTGATCATATTGACAGACATAGACA